>JAVQIZ010210901.1:0-13852 GCA_036023535.2 Galaxias brevipinnis
GAGAGACAGAGAAAGAGAGAGCGAGAGAGACAGAGAAAGAGAGAGAGAGAGAGAGAGAGAGAGAGAGAGACAGAGAAAGAGAGAGAGAGAGAGAGAGAGAGAGAGAGAGAGAGAGAGAGTAAGAGAGAGAGAGGCCAGGCTTCTCCCATTGTTTTGGTTCCATGAACTGGGTGTGTTTTCACTGTGAATGTTGGGGCAAAGATAAGTGTGTGTACTGCATGTGTGTCTACCTACCTGCTATTCTTGTATTTCTTTTCTCTTCTTCTTCTGAGAATGTTCTTTTACAAGATGTCTTTTTCTGTCTTACCCCTGTCCGTGTTTAATCGTTCACTGTCTCGTCAAGTGAATCTCATCAGACTCCAGTTTGCAGACTGCTCTGCTCTGTCTCAGGACAGACCTAGAAGCTGCTGCTGCTGCTGCTGCTGCTGCTGCTGGGAGATTATGTAATGGGAGATGTGTTGTGCATAATGCAGTACTTAAGGGGTTTGAAGTGAGGCTTGTGCTCCTCCTAGAGGAGTGATTTAGAACTGCATGTATTTGCTGGATCCTCCTTGTTGCCACAATGACGCAACTGTCCAATAGCAAGGCATAGTCAGACATTAGGCAACCCATTACTTACCACAGCTGTTTTAAAATATTTTTTAAAAGAACACATTTTTTACGGATGTATTGTTTTAGCTATATCTGTTATATTTATTATATCTTAAAAATATCTAAATATGTTGATATTCTGCACAAAGAATATAGTAGTTGGGTATTATTTGTGAGTATTTTGTGAAGTAGAGTGCTTAAAATGGCCACAAAATGTTTATTTTTGCGTAATAATAATGGCGCACGACATTTTTAATCAGGTCTATTGATACAATTGTACTTTATTTGCAAATTTTAGAACATTGGTAATTAAGATTAGGCGTGTCCATTTTCAACATTTCAACGTAGCATTGGTAATCAGGACATTTATTGAGTTACTTTCCATAGATTGAAGCAAAATCAAACAGGTATCATCCTCAGTCCAGAGCCAGTTTGTCATTGAGGGTCCTAGAAAATCACCCTCTCACAGATCCATGTGTAGGGTTTATTACAATCAACCGCAACCCAGCTTGCCTCCACCTGAAACGTAGGGTTCTGTGTTGCACACATTGAGGCTGGACTTTCAATGTCATTGAGATTGAACCAGTATCTGTAAACCGACAAGCAGAAAAACATGAAGGACGTTTTTTTACTACCACAGTGATAATACATGTTCAGTTTGAGGTATTGTAGCGTGTAGCGTGTTTTGAGGTACTGTAGTATGTACAGTGTTTTCAGGTACTGTAGTATGTACCATGTTTTTAGGTACTGTAGTATGTAGCATGTGTTAGGCACTGTAGCATGTCGTATGATTTAGATACTGTAATATGTACCGTGTTTTTAGGTACTGTAGTATGCACCATGTTTTTAGGTACTATAGGATTTTGCGTGGTTTTAGAGACTGTAGTATAGCATGTTTTAGGTACTGTAGTATGTAGCGTGTTTTTAGGTACTGTAGCATGTAGCGTGTTTTTAGGTACTGTAGCATGTAGCATGGTTTTAGGTACTGTAGTATGAAGCATATTTTAGGTACTATAATATGTAGCATGTTTTCTAAGTACTGTAGCATGTAGCGTGTTTTTAAGTACTGTAGCATGTAGCTGTGTGGTTTGTACTGCTAGGGGTTCTTACGTGGGGTTCACTGATGTTCCGTCCACCCATCTCCAGACCTTGTCGTACCACATAGAAGCCGCACCAATCCAGAAGGGAATGACCGTTTGGTATTTGGAAAGGAACTCCTGAAACAATCCCGTATTAATGTTCAGCAAATTGTATTTTCTACACACAAATTATAATGATATGGGCGTTTATACAAGTACTTTTACTTTTTAGTATTAGAAGAAAACTAATAGCATAGTTGTAATAATATGTAGTTATGTAGATATTTAAACCCGCTTTGTGGCTTAATAATAACTACCCGTTGCTCCAATCTTTCTTACCAGTTCCTGTTTGCTGTTTATGATCACCAAATCAGCTTTTCTGTTAATGCAGTCCTGCCTGCTTATGTGCCAGGTTGACACATTGTAATAGGTAGGTAGGAAGTAAATACTGGAGCCAAATCGCGTCCATCCCAGTTCCTGAGCTGTAGGCCAGAGGGAGTAGACAAATACTACAGTCACATTCTACTCTGGAGACACATTTATATATTTATCAATATCATATGTTGTACTCTTACCTTAATTATTGCTTACCTGATATATTTAAAAGAACATCTCTTTCATATTGTAACTTGACACTTTCGCTCTGTATATTTGCCACCTCTGTTGAGTATCTTCTGTCATTGAGGGAATCTACGTGTAGACCAGAATGGGCGAACCAGATCAAAATGAAGTTCTGTTTTATGTTTTTTTAATAAGACATGTTTCTATTTTTAGTAAGGCACTCACACTTAACCCCTAGTCCTATGATAGCAGCCAGCAGGAGGACACACATCACTGCCAGACACACTGTAGCAGACCTGTAGCAAACTGAAAAAAAACAGAAAAAGATTGTGTGCTTGTGTGTGTGTGTGTGTGTGTGTGTGTGTGAATGTGTCTGCCTGCCTCTGGGTCCTCTCTAAGGCAGGCTCATAATAATTATCCATGCAGCCATTAGCTTCTATCTCGTCAGTGGACAACATTGACACAAGGAGCCATTCGGGAGAGTAAACCCAAACACATATATTGAGAAGGCCACTCGCAAAAAGCCTGCTAAGGTTCTTATTATCATAAAAACTCAAACATTCATATAAAGTTATTTATTCTCCTTGGCTATCAGAGTGACACTTCAAGGTGACGTTCCACTTTAAAATTATGACGATCAAGACATGTCAAGTCGATGTAAATTGCATAGGAAAAAATGAAGACACCTGCAAAACCTGCTAATCAACTTTTCTGACGAATTGGCTTTCTCTGACTCGGCAGGTTTTGCGAAGTGACCTCCTCTATTGATGAATATGACAATAATAACTGGAACACAGGACCATCGTCCTCCGTGTTTGTTACCAATTTGATTTACCCAGCAGCTTGCTTGTGCCGCCTCAATGTAAGCATTGCGTATAATATGTACATTATTTGCACATAGTTTATATTGTTTGAGTGTGTGTGTGTGTGTGTGTGTGTGTGTGTGTGTGTGTGTGTTTCTACATACAGTATTGAATGTAATTCTACATGTGTTGGGTGTCAGGATGTATGTTACCTATTCGATTCTTTTGGAAATCAGGCTTTTTTCCAGAGTTTGTCGGATCCTCAGGAGTTTCGTAGACGTTCACAACCCCTGATGGCAAAGCCCCTGTGTTGTAAACGGATATTTTTGGTTTGTAGCTAGCACTGGGAAGAGCTGGAGCTTTCACAGGTCTGTGTGCTGAGTTAGAGAGGTCCGCTGCAGGGGTCCCCTCAGAGATGCTCCTAGCGTACATGTAGACGCCGTTCCTTCTTTCATAGTCCTCTTGTTCGCTAATGTACGACTTGGACATGGCTGTGACGGTTCGTTTTTGCTGTCTCTTCTTGTATGTTTTCAGTGTTAATAAAGAGTCTCTGATAGCACCCTCAACTAGAAACTGGTTAAATCATGTGATGTTTACCCTTTTCATCTTGCCCTTATGCTCATCTCATAGAAACCCCTATATCACAGGGTTTCCTGTTCATGTTAATGGTTTTATTTAGCCCTTGTACCAGTTCCAAAGAAAACAGTGAATCACGATGCATCGTGTTTATATTTGTGAATTAAAACCTGTTGTATTGGGAAGAATGTCAAGACATCAAAAGGGTTTTTGTGGAATTGTTGTTCTTTTTTTAAGTAGTGCATATTTTTACTTTACCTGATACATTTAGCCAACAAACCTAATGAGCTATTTATCCACTGGAGGATAATGAGCAACAAAGACCATAGTAATTATGAGTGACACAGCATCACCAAACTCTGTTTAAATTAGGATTTACGTTAGTTAGATTGATTAATTTAACTGAATATATTCTATAATTTCTAAACAATGACTTAAGTACAAAGATGATAGGAATCTATATTCACATAACCAATACCAAAAACAGAAGTATTTATAGACAAATACTGTTTTAAGTTAAACAGTGCATTATTGTGAGGAAAAGGGAAATACATACAATTATACCATGAACAACAAATTTCTTTCTATTTTTAAGATCCAGCAAACAAACAATTGATTCTGCGCTTCTTCTCTCTTTAAGTCCTGCTGGCTGCACTCCAGGTGTGTGGAGTTCCTCTAGGTGGCTGGTGGGTGAGGAATTGGGGTGTGGTGATCTGATCTAGCAACCCCCTTTCCACACCCTTCCCCTATCAGTGCTACTTAGGGGGTCCACTGCCGACTTCTCACAACTCTGTAACCTGCTAGCCCTGTAGCTCCAGACATAGCTTAGCCAATCAAGCCTTTGGCTCACTTGTTAAGCGGGCTGGGTCCGTTTGTGTTCAATTGTTTATCTGCTTGATACAGAGGTCCAGCAAATCTTCCAGCAAAGATAAACTTGCTAAGGCATAAACATAACAATAACAAAAAATGAAAACAAAAGTACATGAAATGGTTCCCATATATTTTACTTATGTGTACAATTAGTGAAATTCAAAGTAGTGGATCAGCTATATTGATAGAACTGTACTATCGTGCTCACATTTCAAAGCATAGACAAGACATTAATTACACATGCATATTTTTATATTTGTAGATTTGGCGATCAGGAACGATATTGAGTGACCTTCCACAGACGTAAGCTAGGAACAGACGTAACAGGAATCATTCTAATGGGAAAACCACCCTCTCACAGATCCAGGTTTGGGCCCCAAAACAATTAGCCCCTGTCCAGCTTTTTGTCACAGTAAACTGAGGGTTCTGAATCGCACAGGTTCTTGACCCCGGTTGAAAGTCAGCCCAGTAGCTGTAAATAAACAGGAAATATGGAACGCTTTTAGTAACACCATATGGATAATACATTGTTTCACTCTTTGTGATGTTGTGCATTTCTATAATGTGTTTTTGTCGTCTGTACCATGTAGCGGGTTGTTGATAGCGGAACATGTTTAAACAGACTTTACAAGCCTTACGACGTTGTTTTGGTCTATAGATTGTGAAGTTCCTACTTATTTTGTACACTGGCTGCCATGAGATGTATGTATGTACTTGTTGTCTGCCCTATGGTGGCACTCAGTTTCCCCTTTGGGTGATTAATAAAATGTTTCGTATCGTATGCTAGGGGTTCTTACGTGGGGTTTACAAGTGTTCCATCCACCCATGTCCAGACTGTGTTATTCGCAGTTGCTCCGATCCAGAATGGACTGGTCGTTTGGTACGTGGAAAGAAAATTCTGGAAGAATCCCGTATTAATAATTAATATTCAGCAAATTCTATTTTAGTTAAACATTATAATGATATGGATTTATAATAACTGTATTTTTAATAGCACCTTTCCCAACAGAGTTACAAAGTGCTTTAACAAGACAGCAGATTATTCACTTAAAAGTGTCTTGGTCACAATTATCTTTGTTAATTAATATTAGAAGATGGTTAATACTGTTGATAGGAATGGTTTATTAATCCACTTAGTGATATAATTCTGTAAGTGGTTATCTCTCTTACCAGTTCCGCTTGGCTGTTAATGATCACCAATTGAGCGTTTCTTCGAGAGCAGTCCTCTCTGCCTATGTTCCAGCTCCTGGGGGTGAAATTGAATCTTGTGGATTGAAAGTACAAACTGGAGCCGAATCGTGTCCATCCCAGTTCCTGAGCTGTAGGCCAGAGGGTTTAGGAGTTTGACAAATACTACAGTCACATTTCACTCTGGAGACACCATACATTTTATTGTAATTTAAAAAGGAACCGACCTTTTACTTAGTCACTGATCAACTTTCATCAATTCTTTTGTACATTTTAAAGTTGAAATAGGCAGGTCATTTTAATCCAAATAAAAACCGTTTCTGTTTAAATAAAGGTTTTGCTACGTTTTGTCGGGGCTGAATTCAGCCATCATCTCAAAATTCTCACCGCGCCCGACAAAACTAACCAATCAGGCGAGATGTAAACAAGGAAGCATCTACTTTCCTGCTTTTTAACCAATCGCACTCACTACATATTTCACCTATCTCATTGTGAGATGATTAATCACAATATCAGAGTAATTTCAACTTGCACCTTTGCCATATTGAACAGTGACCAAACAAAGTTTAAAAAAGCACTATCGTACACGAAGGCAGGGCCTGATTTTTGTTTCCCTGAAACTTCACACCCCATGGTGGAGGGGAGGGAAATACAGGATGGGAGGGTCTGAGGTCGGTTGACTATTGCAGCTTTAAGGATATGTTGATGAGTTGATAACACTAAAGCTGCATCTCGGTCTGTTGTAACAGCCTGACATTGTACATTTTTGGTAATAAGTGCACACTAAACCAAAAACTAAACAGTAACATCCAAACAGTAACATCATTGGGAAAACAAACTAGATTTGGTAACAAAATGACAAAATAGTAAAAAAATTCCTTGCAGTTTATTCCTACTAGTGTTATGCAATAAAAACAGAATATTTGAATGCTGAGGCATTGTTAGTATGTGATGTCTTTGATTAAAGCCACTACAGGCAACTTTTTTTATATTAACGGATTATCAATAAATTTCTTCTGATAGCACATTGTGAAGTCTATTGGAGAATGAAAAAAATCATGGTTCAGATTAGTTCTATTGAAGTCTCAATATTTAACACAAATTGTGTCTGCCACCAGGCATGATTTCCCACAAAACTGTGACAAATTGCTTTTTAGCACAAGGAAGTGTGTCCCTAAATCAGGAAGATATGCCCATAATTGGTGTATAGTCGTTGATCGTGCTAGTGATATGCTGTTACCATGAGCATTCTGAATGTCTTCTTTGGGACGGTTAAGGAAAATAACTACACTAAGCAAACGGTAGAGGTCGCCAAAATCACGTCCTACAGATAAACTGCCTCTAGGAACTTTAAACTCTTACCTTAATCCTCACTCACCTGCTATATTTAACAGAACATCTCTTTCATATTGTAACGTTGCTCTTTGAGTCTGTACATTTGCCACCTGTGTTGATTCTATGCCGTCTGTGAGGGAATATAAGTGCAGACACACACAAAGAACACCATGATGCTTTGTTGATCTGTTCATGTCGGTTTATAGATGTTTCAATGACGACTTGTAATTTAAAAAGGCACTCACACAGGACCCCCAGTACTATGATAGCAGCCAGTAGCAGAACACACAGCACTCCAAGACACACTGTGGCACACTTGAAGGAAGCTGAGAAAAAATAAAAGATGCTGTGTGTGTGTTGTGTGTGCGTGCGTGTGTGTGTGTATGTGTGTGTGCGTGTGTGTGTGTGCATGTGTCTGCTTCTCTGTTTTTCCTAAAGCAGGCAAATGTATTCATCCAGCAGCTTGCTTGTATCTCCTCAGTGGACACAGTGTGTATAGTGCCTATATTTTTTTTGCAGAGGATATTGTTGGTGTATGTTTTTTTTTACAGGTGCATACAGTATTACATGTAATTCTACAGGCATTGGGTGTCAGTATGTATGTTACCTATTTGATTCAACTGGAATCCAGAGTTTTTCCGTTTTTCAGACTTTCTGCGTTCCGCTAGCTCAGGAATTTCGTAGACGTTCACATCCTCTGATGTCAGTTCGCTCCCTCCTTTGTAAATGGCTGTTTTCGGTCTGAACTCTTTTTTGGCATTGGGAGGAGCTGGAGCTTTCCCAGGTCTAGGTGCCGAGTTAGAAAGGTCCTCTGTAGTGGTGTCGGTTTCTTCAATGGGGCCTCCCGTGTACATGTAGATGTTGTCCGCTGGTTCATACTCTCCCTCTCTGTAGACCTTTGACATGGCTGTGTCTATGAAACTCACTGTTTGTGTTTCCGTTGCTATTGTTGTGTGTCACTCAGTGTTCCTCTGTAGTCCATCTGATGTGGATCTGACTTGTGAACCTGTTAAATCACATAGTGTGTCCTCCCATTCCTGGAAATCCTTTAGACGCTCTCACTTCAAACCGGTTAAATCACTTAACGTTTCCTGGTCATTCTCCAGTCCCTGCAGCCTATCTCCCTAAATCTATTAAGTCACATTATTTCCTTATTATTCCACATTATTTTCACATTATTATTGCATTAAACCAGCAAATAGGGAAGAAGGAAGAGGAATATTAACCAATAGGATTTTTAGAGAACTTATTTTTTAATGACGTATTGCATCTGCTAATTGACCCGATAAGAATTTTTTTTGGCTACAACCCCAATATGTTTTTACTTGATTGGAGCAATCTATATTGTATTTTTGGTAACTATTGCTCCCAGCTGTACACTTGTGGATGTTTAGGTTTTATAGTAATTCTTTTATAAGCTCAATCACCTTCTTTTGCACTGTACCTTTTTTTGTATCTACAGCTGCCAGTATTTTAACTTAAACAACATTCCACAAACCATAACAATTGTCGCTGTATTCATGATATAGTTTTATTGTACAAACAATGTATTTAACATAATTACATGCACGCTTATCTAAGCCAATCTGTAGTTGTTACTGCTGTTCACTTTGAACCTACAGTTTACAATTACAAGTGCAATTTACGGTGAAAAAACGGCAGCTGTGGTTGCCAGCAGTGCACTGTAAAAAGATAAGGTTAGTATAATTTCCACTGTAATACTGAAAATGTCTGCACCGTTTTTTTTATTGGGGCGCTACTGGCGTCCACAGCTGCAGGTATATTACCGTGAAGTGGTATACAGTTATACTGTCTTTAGACTGGAACATTCCACAAACAGTACACCCATAAGTGTATTAATTACAGTGTTTTACCATAAAAGCAATTTATTCATAGAAATGCACCACACTTTTCAAAGCAACTCTGTAGTTTTTACTGCTATTCACTGTAAACAAACATTTTTTAATTTACGACGAAAAACTGGCAGCTGTGGATGTCAGAGGTGCATTGTAAAGAAAAAGTACATGAAATGGTACCCATATATTTTACTTATGTGTACATTTAGTGAAATTCAAAGTAGTGGATCAGCTATATTGATAGAACTGTGCTTCGTGTTCTCATTACAGAAAATACCTTGATTGACTTTCCACAGGCCTAAGCTAGATCAAGCAGGAATCATTCTAATAGGTTAGAATTGTGGAACTTAGGAAATCACCCTCTCACAGATCCAGGTGTGGAGTGTATTACAATTGACTTGTGCCCAGCTTTGCTCATCCTGAAATGCAGGGTTCTGAGTTGCACAGGACAGGGTAAAAGCAAAATCCACATAGTCAGGAAAGGCTGCACTTTCAATAGCATTGAGATTAACCCAGTATCTGTAAACCAACAAGCAGAAAATAAGTAAGGATGTTCGTTACCACACTTGTAATACATGTTCAGCTCTTTGTGATACTGCCACAGCCTCATGTGCTTTTTCATGATGTTTCTTTCCTCTAACTTGTTGCATGTACGGTTTGTAGGTACTGTAGCATGTAGCTGTTTTTAGGTATATGTAGTATACGGCGTGTTTTAGGTTCTGTAGTATGTACCACGTTTAAGGTCATGTTGTAAGTAGCGTGTTTCTAGGTGGTGTAGCATGTTTTAGGTACTGTAGCATGTTTTTAGGTACTGCTGCATGTTTAAGGTAATGTAGTATGTAACGTGTTCTTAGGTACTGTAGCATGTACCGTGTTTATAGGACCTGTAGTATGTTTTAGGTACTGTAGTATGCAGCATGATTTAGGCACTGTAGTATGTAGCATATTTTAGGTACTGTAGCATGTAGCATGTTTTAGGTACTGTAGTATGTAGCATGTTTTAGGTACTGTAGCTTGTTTTAGGTACTGTACTGTGTTTTAGTTTTATGTTGCATGTTTTAGGTAGGCCCTACTGTGTGACTTTGTAGTCTGTAATACTAGGGGTCCTTACGTCTGGTTTACTGGTGTTCCATCCACCCATCTCCAGATATCGAACACTCGATAAGACGCGCCGATCCAGAATGCATACTTCGATTGGTAGTTGGAAAGAAATTTCTGAAACAGTCCCGCATCAATATTCAGCAAACTGTATTATATTTTAAAAAACGCAGCACACATATTATAATGATATGGATATATACTATCTATTCCCAATGATTTTTATTAATTAGTAGTAGAAGAAAATTCATAAAGTAGTTAAAATAATTTGTTGTTCTGATTTATGAAACTACTTAGCTCTTGGACATTACAACATTACAGTAATCGTTCCTACCAGTTCCTCTTTGCTGTTAATGATCACCAAGTCAGCATTTTTCTGTTTGCAGTCCTGTCTGCATAAGTACCAGGTGTTGGGGGTAAAATTAAATGTTGTTGAGAGGAAATAAAAACTGGAGCCGAAACGTGTCCACCCCAGATCCCGAGCTGTTTGGCGGACGGTTTAGGAGTTAGAAAATGCTAGTTTCACACTCTAGAAAACACGTTCATTTTATTAAAATTTAAAAAAGGAACCTACCTCTTTTTTTTGTTATTGACCAACTTTAATAAATTATTTAGTACTTTTTAAAGATGCAGTAGACCAGTTATTTTGGTTGCTCTCCATATCTGTCCTAGACCTTTAATTTGTCCTCTGAGAATTCTCACCTCGGCCGACTGAACTAACCAATCAGGGGCGATGTAAACAAGGAAGCATCTATTGCCTGTCAATCACTTCGAGTTCACAACACTGTGAACTGTTGAACTAATTCATGTTTTCACTCACCATGTGTTACAGCTAGCTTGTTTGTGAGATGATTAACCCCAATGGCAGAGCAATTTCAACTTTCACCTTTGCAACCTTAGACAGTTTAATCGGCCAAATAAAGTTTAAAAAAGCAGTATCGTACAAGAGGGCAGGGCCTGATTTATGTTTCCCTGCAGTGTCACAGCCCAAGACAAGATATTACACTATTTCCCCACTCACAGTTTGTTCCTACTAGTTCTAAGCAATAGAAAAAAGAGAAGATAAGAGTTTGGAGCCATTGTTGGAATGTGATGTCTGTCTTTGATTAGAATCTTACCTTAATCATCACTCACCTAAATAATTTGACAGTGCATCTTTTTCACTCTGTGCATTTACCACCTCTGTAGACTTTAAGCCGTCTGTGAGGGAATCCGTGCAGACAAAAATAGGGAACTCAAATACAAAGGAAGAGCTCTGTTTACCTATGGTTTTTATTATACATGTTCCTGTTGAGAGCTGTGTTGTGGTTAGGCTACACTTACACAGGATCCCCAGGACTATGATAGCAGCCAGCAGCAGAACACACAGCACTCCAAGACACACTGTGGCACACTTGAAGGAAGCTGAGAAGAAAAAGAAAGGATGCTGTGTGTGTGTGGGTGTCTGTGTGGGTGTGTGTGTGTGTGTGTGTGTGTGTGTTTGTGTGTGTGTGTTTGTGTGTGTTTGTGTGTGTGTGTGTGTCTGCTTCTGCCTCTTTCCTAAAGCAGACATATTTATTCACCCAGCAACTTGCTTGTACCTGCTAATCCTGTAATCATTGCGTACCGTATTTAAATTATTAGCACAAAGTGTATATTGTTTGTGTTTTTACAGGTACATACAGTATTACATGTAATTCTACAGGTGTTGGGTGTCAGTAGGCATGTTACCTATTTGATTCAACCGGACTCTAGGGTTGTTCTGTGTTTGGATGGATGGATCTGCTACATCAGGGGTTTCATAGACATTCTCCTCCTGTGATGTCAGGTGGCTTCCTCCTTTGTGAGTGGCTGTTTTGGGTCTGAGGTCTCCCTTGGCTCTGAGAGGAGCTGGAGCCTTCACAGGTCTATGTGCCGAGTGACAAAAGTCCACTGCAGTGGCATCGGTTCCATGAAATCAAATCAAATCAAATGTATGTGTATAGCACAAAGGTAATTCAATGTGCTTTTCACTAGGCAAGCAGGGAAAAAAAGAGACCATGAAAAAAAATTTAAACAATTGTAATTAGAGAAATAAAATGGCTAACCTTCATATGTGCCTCCTGTGTACATGTAAATGTTGTCCACCGGTTCATGGTATGGAACTTCATACAACCCCTCACTGTCGATCTTTGACATGGCTGCGTCTATGGAAACTCACTGGTCTCTTTTTAGTCACTATAGTGTTGTGTATGTTAGTCAGTGTTGCTCACTATTAGTTCATCTGATGCAGAACTGACTATTGAACCTGTTGAATCCTCCTGGTTTGGGAGTTCCTCATAACGCTCTCACTTCAAACCGGTTAAATCGCTACATCGCCTAACGGTTCCTCAATTTATAGGGAAGTAAGGTGAGAAATATACGCAGAAGGGATTTTTTTAGGGAACTTGTTTATGACGTATTGCATCTGCTGCTTAACATGATAAGAAAAGAAAGATATGCCTACAACCCCTATGAGTTCCTGTTTGATTGGAGGAGATTAACAAGAGCAACAAAGACCATGGTAATCATGATGAACACAGCATTGTCAAGCTTTGTTAAAAAGAACCATTTAAAGCATAAATAAATGTGTTGTGCTAATTCACTGAACAATTCCCTTCTTTTTTTTTTTTTTTAAAACAATGACTTTTAAGTACAAGGATGTGAGGAGTCATATTTCACATCCAGCTTTTGGCTCACTAGTGTTACCTGACCTCACCTGCTGTTAATCCAGGCAACCGAACTGAGCATGTTATATTTGTATTGGTCAGAGTGTATATGAAATGACAATTCTGCCTCCAGCTCTCCTAGGGACCGGAGTGAGCACAGGCTCTCTCTCTCTCTCTCTCTCTCTCTCTATCTATCTATCTATCTCTCACTCTCTCTCGTTCTCCGCCCTTCTTGTTCTTTCTGTCTCTCTTTTGCTCCCCTCTTTTTTTTATCTCATTCTTTATCTCTCTCTCTCTCCTTCTCTCTGACATGAGCAGCAATAGGGAATACATCGTTACATCTGCCAAAGAGAGGCATGACACACCTGCTATAGCTCTCATTTAGTCACTATCTTTGACCCCCCCCTCGTCCCCCCCCCTCGTCTGGATGTTGCTCCTGCTGGTGTGTGTCTTTTCAGGCTGCTGTAAGTGTAATCTGTAGTACTGTGTCCTGGTCTCTCATTGGCTATGATGTCGGGCTGTAATGGTGTTTGGCAGCATTAATTGGTTGTGAAGGGAGGTGGTCATTAGTGTCAGCTCGTCCCCAGCCTATCATCCTCTAACAGCCTGAAGGGACGACGACGACACTTAGGGCGTTCAAACTCAAACATATTACAAGGAAACATCTGTCGACTTTTCTGCTTCTGTGCACGTACGTGTGTGAGAGTGTGTGTGTGTGCGTGTGTGTATAATAATGTTAACCTCTCTCTCTCTCTCTCTGTATCTCTCTCTCTCTCTCTTCCCCTCTCTCTCTCTCTCTCTCTCTTCCCCTCTCTCTCTCTCTCTCTCTCTCTCTCTCTCGGCTCCAGAACGTGTACGTGAACATCAACCGGATCATGTCAGTGGGGAACCGGCTGCTGGAGTCAGGCCACTACGCCTCCCAGCAGATCCAGCAGATCTCAGGTCAGCTGGAGCAGGAGTGGAAGGCCTTCGCCGCGGCCCTGGACGAACGCAGCACGCTGCTGGAGATGTCCGCCAGCTTCCACCAGAAGGCCGACCAGGTGACTAGAGCCAACTCACGCACACACACACTCACACACACACACACACACACACACACACACACACACACGAGCGCACACTCCCACACACACTCACACACACACACACACACACACACACACCCGCACACACTCACTCACACACACACACACACACACACACACACACGCACTCCCACACACACACCC
>JAVQIZ010210915.1:0-32358 GCA_036023535.2 Galaxias brevipinnis
GCGCCATGTGAAGCAGATCGCGTGGTTAATTAAGTTGCGCAATCATTTCTGATCTCAACAGGGATGATCTTTCCCTCCTTAAGATAGGTTAATCGCAAAGTTCTGTTCTGTTGAGTCTGACTTTATCAAACGGTCAAAGGGGGTGTGTCCCTTGACACAGGTTTGGGGACACGCAAAGATAGGTGACCACATGGAATTTATAGAGCTTTGACTAAATCCATGTGTTTCTATTATCAAACTTGTAAATGTTCTACAAGGTTATGCAAAGTCTGTCTCCTTGTTAGGAATGTTTTAGTACCAAACAGTATGTATACTAGCTGGAAAAGAAAAGTTATCTTCTAAAACAAAAACATAATTATACATTTAATAAACTCATGTAATTACAAACGTAAAATTATACTTCAATTCTCATCACTGTCAATGTCCTTGTTTGATTATTGTTTAGTTACTCCGTTAAACAACCAATCTCTTAGTCCTTGGAAAATTCAGATTTGGTTGTTGGGACAGAGCTAAATTGGCTCTCTGGTAGAATCAATCTCTCTTTAAAGAGGGAAGGGGCTTCCCCCTACTTTCCTGGCATTCCATGGGGTCCTCTGTCCAGACCCAAAAGGTGTTATCTAAAGATTTTAAACCTTGTTATCATGCAGAAAACCCAAAACCAGGCCTTGTTATCCGATCAAGATAACTGTCCTGTCTCTCTGGTCTGAAGAGCATTTTACACCCTCCTCAAGAACCAAATGGGCAGGGGGGTTTAGACGTGTGAAGTTGATTCTCCCTACATATAACACTTTTAAAGGTCAATAATTTATGTTTGAGTGAGTTTTGATACTGGTAATATTACAGTTTTTTCTAATTGCTTAGACATTAAAAGTGATTCCTGAGGCACAATCACTGAAACCACTAACACTTAGCCAATGCATTTACCAAGTGTGCCAAACTGAATGCAGGCTCTTGGCTTTACACTCAGTTTGTAGTTTTATAATACACTTTTTGCAAACCTGTGAACACAACTCACTGCTTTACATTCAGTTTGCAATTTATTAACACACTTATAGCAAAACTGTAAACATTGGTCGCTACATTGCACTATTTTGACAATTGCCTTTCTACATTGACATGAGAAAAAACGTTTTGATTATGAGTTCACTTACAAATCTCAGCTTGAACACTATAAATAGGCCTCGGGTAAAAATTTGGTTTGGACAACAATGGAGGCCAATACAGGACAGAGAGCAAGAGGGGTGAGAACTAGAGGAAGATGAGGAAGACAAGGACAAGGACGAGGAGGTGAATAAGTAAGGGGAGGAGGAGGAAGAAGAAGAGGAGGAGGAGGTGAAGTAGGACAGGGGAGGAGAGGAAAGAGGAAGGGGAGTCAGGAACACAATACAGTAACTGATGACTGTAAATCAGAGTGACGGTGGTTGACCATGTTGAGCATGAGGTAGGCTGGGGAACGGGTTCAACAAAATCTGAGCCGCTATACTATTGCAGGTATCATCCGAATACTTTGAAATGTGAACCAGTTAGTAACTGTAAGTGCTGTTGTGTTACTGGTACAGTAATATGTACTGTACTTTCATAATGAGAAGGATCTATCACTAAACCCACACATATATATATATATATATATGGGTTGTCTTCCGCTGTGCTTTTGGTGTTTGAGGAGTGTTAGAACATACTTTACACATTTGGATACCTGTGCATATGTGTGTTTACTACATCTATAATAAAACTTTATTGCAAACTGCTATGCTCTGCACACAGCAATGAATTGTTGGTGATTCATGTGCTTATTCAAATGATAGTTTGTGTACTGTATTGATGCAAAAACAAACATTTTTAAAATACAGTAGTTTGAAGAGTTTTGCAAGAATAGCTTGCTTTGACAAGAGATGCCTGATGCTTTGCTGGTGTGGTGAAAGGTTTTGTGGTTAGTGTGTAGAGTTGTGAAAACAAAGCCTAAAGTTTCAAAGATAGTGCATAAGTTAAAACTTTAAAGCTATGGAAGTAGTCAAATATAGAAAAATTATTTGTTTGCCTGCCACTTTGTAGCTCTACTTTAATTTGTTTTGACCTAAGTTTGTGATTTGACATAGTAAATACATTTCAAATGTTATTCTGCGATTGCACTTTTTCTCTCTATTACTCCTTTAACAAAAATGGATTTTAAATGTATCAAGTATTTTATACTTCAATATTATAGGATTGTACAAACAACTAAACAGTGAAACTATCGGTATGTGGGTGATTTAAACTATTGTTCCTATGGTATTTCAAGTTATTTGAACAAGTGATTCAGAATTTGCAACATTTCTTCAAAGATATGAATGCAAAATGCAAGATTTTTGACAGAGAACCTGTGATGCGAGCAGTGACTGTTTTGAGTGTTGTGTCCAAGGTTTTGAATAATGTGCACAAGTTTATGAAATTTGTACCTAAGCGATTGCAAAAAGCTGTAATTGACAGTTAGATCCTTTCTATGAAATTAGTCAAATCAAATGTAACTTGTTAATTGTATTTTGAAATGGTAATATGTTGATGTTATGTATCTTTTTGAACTGGTATTTTATGTTCAATTAACTAATTATCTTTGTTTTTTGTTTACTGTATCGAAGCATTGTCAAAAATATCAAACTTAACACAATGTAGGGCCTTATAAAAAGGCTTTGCCAACAAATGTTGAACTTAAATCTTTTTGCAAACACAACTATTATGTATACTATTTAAATCACACACACAAAAAGAAAAATTTGCCCAAAAGAGTAACATTTAAAATAGGGTAGTTATACACACTCAAATATATTAGCGTTTCTCGTTTGCTTTAACACAAAAAACAATACAAATACAGTAAAGCTTTAGGTAATTGAGTATTTTACTGTGCATGGCCTCGTCCTTACATGTTTTATCAGTGTGACATTTCAAAGGTCAGGAGTCTGAGGGCAAAGTTTGAATTTGATGTTTGTGTTGGGTGTGAGTAAAAAAAAATTGTGTAAAGATTGGAGAAAACTGAGTTGTTCCAGGAATTGTATCTTAGCAATTAAGAAAAACTGTAAAATCATGTTATCCCACAGTGTTTTTGCGGGTTCTAACATGATCTTGTTTCATGCTGGTATTGACAGGGGTTAATCGGAAATAGGAAGTCATTTTACATTATATTCAATTAAATGTGTGTATTTTGTTGTAATACATCTGTTTTATAGGCAGGGGTTAAAGCAGCTGTGTGTAGTTTCTGGTTTTGGGAACCCCTACCATTTGCTAAGTGTAATTATTTTCACTAATCGTCGCAAAGAAGACATGCAGAATGCTGGTGGTCACTGCATGTTGCTAGCACGATCAACGGCTATACTCAAAGTATGACATTCTCTTTCTAATTTAGTGACGCACTTCTTTGCAATTCGGCACTGTAGAAGGGTATTGATAAGTCTTTAACACAAGATGCATATAGCCACTATTAGTATAATTGGGGATAAAGCTTTCAGTCCTGGTCCTAAATGAATGCAACCAAATGGTTTTGGTACACATATTTGAGCCATCTAATATGAATGGAATAACGTGATTAAAACCCAGCTAGTGGCAGGTACAGTATATTACCTCCAATACTTAAGAGTTTTATTCCTTTCTTCTCCTCTTAGATATTTGTCATTTACGTTGTGGATTAATTGTTTCACTAACGTTCCACACCTGGCAAAATCCCAACCTCTGCCTAGCAACGCAACAACCAATAATTATGACTGATATTCTTTAGTTTCAGTTTAGTTATGATCACCACACCCAGTCAAACTCCCCTAGGATTTCCCATCAACATTAGACAAGGAAGGGTACATTCCATAGGCTGGTGGAGGCTCAGAAGGTTCTGAAGATGTTGGGTATGTGGGTGGTGGGCTGTTACATGCTGGTTGGTTTGGGATCCCGGGTGTCGGAAAATCAGAACTAGAGGGCCCAAAACCAAAACTAGAGTATGGTGGGACCATATAATTTTCAGGAGACTGAGAGGCATGGAGAATTACCACTGGAAATTTGATCTCTGGGTCTTTGGCATACCTTACATCCAAATAGACCTGTGTGAAAAGCATTGTGTTAGTGGGGGTATAACATAGCTAAATGTGTCTGTTGAGTAAATTAGTAAAACACTGAGATGAATTAGAAAATCTATCGATTGACATTTTTTCTTATTTTAAAGATAGCACACATACACTAATTGATTGTATAGCCTACATAGAGTGAGGTCAAATCAACACACCCTCTAAATGAAAGTGCATAGAAGTCAATTAAACATATATACGACATAGCATATCATAATGAAGTAATTCAACTGTTTGATAAATTGTCGTTCAAACAGCCACTCAGCTCGGTCTTGACACATGTACAAGCACATACTAAACACTTACACACTTCTACACAACAGTAGACAAATACATACCCTGAGCCTGTACTCGGATTTCAAGATGTCACAATTCAAGATGGATGTCTCCAAGGTGAGAGGAATGTTGATGACTCTGGTCACAGTCTGACTCGCTGAGGGTGGGATCGGATCGCCCACCTCTTTCAGAATGTCTTTGGTGCTGACCCTTCTCCTTCCTCTTGCAAAGAAACTGTGCTTGTGGTACAGACAGTACTTGGGCTTGATCTCCCGCGATGAACTGTTCTGGATGGAGGCCACAACCTTTATTCCCTGCCCTGCAGAGGGTAACAACATTAAATATGCACTGGTGAGGTTGGATTCACAGATAGTCACAAGCAAAACATTTTGTTTACATACAATCTAAAACTCAATTTGGAGATTCCAAACATACTTCATAGTTGTATGTGCAGCTAAAACTATAGAACGTGGACACCAAAACATTAATAAAAAAAACTTGACTGCATTAGAACTTTTTTACATCAATTAACTAACTAACTAACACTGTAAAATAGGTGTATGTTTCAGACAAACTTTGAGCTACACAATCCTGACACCCCTAGGTGCAATAGTTCATCTTAACCAGAGATGTTGGGAAATACAAGGACAGAAATGTGTGTACACCCTAAGCAAAGTAAGCAAAACTCCATTAAGATTGCAACCTTGGTGGTAACCAAGTTTGTCAATATCAACATCCATGGTCACTGTTCCTGAAGAAAAGAGCATTTTCTTATCCTTGGTTCCATGCTGTGGGATCTAAGAAGCAAACATGTAGCATACATTTAGCACAGTGTTGTTACACTAACAAACCATTCATCTACAAGCAAGAATATACAGTACACAATCAAAATAAACAGTGGCCTGTGTTTTCAAACAGTTTAATGGAAACACTTTTTGTGGTGTTTGTGTAAGTGGGTCACACAGGCATATACAGGTATAATGCACTATTGATTGAATGACAAATGTATGTATTATGTAAGATGACAGTAAAAGTGCACAAGCTATGGTCATACCATCAGTTCAGAGATCATTGGCCCAGCATTCAGGATTCCTTTTGACACAAAGTTGAATTCAGACTGGGCTTTGCGATCAATCCTCATTGATCTACTGAGTCTAGCCTCCAATATATAAATAATTTTTCCATAGGAGCCACGGAAAGAGGATGGCAGATCTCTAAAGAAGAACAAACAGAAAACAACAACAGTGATAGGTAAGAATGATAATAAACACCGATATCAAATAGTGTACAACATATCAAAGAATGCTCTCAGTACTTTAAACAGACATGTTAGTTATCTCATTATACATTGTGTATTAAATAATTTAAAATAGATACTGCTAAATACTGCATTATTGTAGTTGAACTGCAGGAAAATGCCGCACAGCTTAATTGCCTGGTATTTCTAATGGTATTATAAAGAGCAAGAGGAGTCTGGTTTGAAAACACGTGTGCAGTAATTTCTACCAATTAACACATAACAAAAATATATTTTTTAAAACATGGCCTATATTAATGGTCTTACTTTTTTTTGTAAATCAATTATTTTGACACCCATTTTTATTTTCACAAAATAATGTTTTTGTAAGAGTAGGTCATTGATCATCAATTTACTGAATGTGGCTACTGACATGATGGATTCAAAAATGTAATACCAGAGTGATATGTCAAAAGCATCAACTCAACCTTGTCTCAAAATTCAGATGACGTCCATTATAAACATTCTACAATAAAACCACTCAGGTTAAACTGCCAAGTGTTTACTAAATATAGCTGTAACTGTAACACATCGATCAGGTGTTAAAGCTGACAGGTTTGTTTTGATGAGAAATACTTACTGTTCAGGAATCTGAAAAGTAAATGGGTAGGTGTGGATACCTGGAGCCACAATATTGCAGTCTGAAAAGCACAGGAAAGTACAAATTAAGTTTATATCATCATTCAGAGTATTGTTTTAAAGCACTGCTTACATATAACTGCATAAAATTGACCTCTGTGTTAGATACTTTGCAAAGCTCTTAACACGGCAACTGTGTAAGCAATTGCGGAAAAAAACTGTCAAACCAGACTTCAAAATGCAAAAGTACTTTCTCTACAAACGGTGTCAAAACACAGCAAACCCGACTCACTATATCATTATTGTCAAAATGCTTGCGTGTTTCCATCCAAAAGGAGCACATAGCACAACTTTCAAAATACTAACAGATGATGGCATTGCAAAACCTGCATTATTTTTATCTTTCAATTCTACCATCATACAATAGACAATATGAAACCCATATTCTTTATTATAATTCAGTTTCCTTTAACTCTGAATTACTCCAAAGTTTTTGGTAGAGTTCCGCATGTGAACATTTTATCAACATACATCAGTGAGTCATCTTAATTTCATAGAATGTGCAGTACAAATAAAATACAAAGTGACAGAATTGCTGCAGTAAAAACTTGATTAGAACAATCTTTACACATGTTTGCCATGACCATCAACGATCCACCATAAATTACCTTTAGTTCCAAATGTGTAAAAAATAAACAATTACATGAAGAAAAAAATGAAAATAAGACAAAAATGCACATTCCTGTTCTAATCTATGAAATCTACAGCATTTGGCCACATGTTCTGGTCCACATCCCGTCTTATGTGGTCTCTAGCTTTGCACCTTGGATATAAACACTTGGCATGCCTTATCCACCCCCAGCAGAATTCAGCTCAAATGTCTCTGCAGCCTGCCCTGCATCCATTACATCCAAGAGGGACATTCTGTCATATGGCAAAAGTCATCTCCAGGAAGAAAACAATTCCTCAATAGAGTTGAGGAAACGCAAGTATGAGGGAGGAAAAGGGAAACCCGATACTCTACTCCCACGCACAGCCACTCCTCTCCCTTGTCCATCGAAATATTATTATTTCTATCTGGCCCTGTGTTTTTTTTTATCCAGGCTTATCAGCTGTTTTCAATAAAGCATTTCAGCTGCAGTTGTTGCACATGTCCAAGATGCTTTATTTAAGATTTTGAACATTAGGTTTTCCTTTCTGGCACGCTGTGTGAAAACATTACACAAGAAATATCCATTGGGATAGCCATTTGGTATTGAGTAAGCTTGTTTGTAAAGAAAATAAACATTTTAGAAACGTTAATTGATTGCACACTGTGAAAACATGAATTGTGTTGATGGTATTGTCCACACACAAATGGATGTTGTGCTAATTGTGTTTAGAGATTGGAAAATGTGACAACAGATCGTACAAAAGAATGCGATTGTAAAAACTGTAGGCTGAGTAGAACTTTAGCTGTTTTACTTACATGCTTGATCATTTTTACCGGTCAAAAGTGTTTGGTAGTCTTGCCCTAAGTAGAGAGCAGTACAAATGACAATCAAAAGACCGGGAAACTCTAGCTAAAACACATTGTAAGACAGCACAGTAGTCTTTTGTTCACATACTGGTATTACTCGCCCTTGGGGTAGGCTAAAACCTCAAATTTTATTTTGGGGCACTGGAACAAAGAGACATTTATATTATTGGTAAACACTTTTTTGAAGACGTGCTTTATTGCAAACAATTGTGCCTCACTTACCTTGGCCCTTTTTTTCTTGAATAAAAAACTCTTTAATACTGAAGTACTTGTTCTTGGCATAGTATACCACCGTAATTTGACCATATTGCTCGGTCCACAAGACTCTGGCTTTTCCCTTGAGTTTCACGGAAAGAGACTCAATTTGGCAGTCTTTTGCCATCTCCAGAGTAATTCGTCCTGATATGTAATCACCCTGGGTAAACGTATTTTCTTCATTAATATGGTCATAGACAACAGATATATGTTTGACTGTGGACGACATCGCGTGCTTGTTAGGTAAAGTTTCATGGGCCGCTGTAACAGGAGCGCTATTTTGATGTCTGTCTGTCTACTTGATGTATATTCTTACGTGTAGTGTAGGCTAGTGGGCGTGTCAAAAGTTGTACCATTCTATATGGCTCATGGTTTACAGAAAGCGCCATCATAATGTAGCCCGTGGGAGTAGGTACCGCACAGGACACAATCACCTCTGGAGTACTTTGATTTAGATGGTTGTTACTTGAAACATGTGCAAAGGTGTTATCTCGTATAATATAGTTTGGAATACAACTATACAACGTGCATCTGATACGGCAGTGGAGTTTCCTCGCATGGATTATAACATTATTCTCTTTCTTATAATCAACCAAGCTCAGCAAAAAATAAATAAATTGTATACCATGTTTGTAACAGCAGCTCCTATTGAACTAAAATACTCAATGTCAACATGTTTAGGTTGACATATTCTAAATTCCTGAATCTGAAGTAGGACTTCTCTTCTTTAAAATTAAACAAAAAAGAATCCCAATTTACCACTTGGCTACAATAATAATGTATCGCCTATACAACGGGCGTATCCAGACCTTTTTTGATTGGGGTGGCCCAGGTGGGGCACTGACATATGCAGTGCAAGCTCGAGCCCACACACAAACACGGAATTGCTTTAATTTACTGTATTTTGTCTTCGTCATCCATACTTGAATTACTAACATTTTGGTCTTTTCTTTTAAGGATAAACCGACCAATCAGAACACAACAGTGGCACCTTAGAAATATAATATGAATATACTGTATACTTGTGCATTTCTGGCTATTCTGACTCACAATGCTCTGCAAAGCGGAAGATACGTCACGTCGACTCTCCACCCCGATGGAGCACCAACGATTTTCTAATTTGTCTCTACAGGACTGTGACGCAAGAGGGTCAAAGTTAAAGGCGTAATGCTATGATAAAGTAATATGTCCAAATTGTATGCCTACTTCATGCAACAGTGACTACTAAAAGTAAAAAGTAGTATTATGCCATTTGAGACGCAGTGCTAGTTTTACTTTTACTACATCTGGTTACCAGAAATCTATTGTTTTAACTCTAGGCTTTCAATGATTTATATCGGTTGCCACCTAAAGATGAACATAAAGAATGCACTATAAATGCAAGGCAAAAAACGTCTTCACCTGGAGTATTTTAAATTATTATTATTTATGAATATTCTTATATGGAGTCGACATACCCATTTTTCTATGTAAAAGGAAGAAACTTCCACAGGTTTTACAAGCATTATAGATAAACATGTTCTGTTGTAAGGACAGCCACAGGCACAAGTTACAAAGACATTTCCCAACTAAAATACATTAAACAATAAAACTCCTTGCACATTATACAGTACAGTATAAAAAAGATCCCGAATTGGAGTTTGAGTGATCTGGCAGTACAGTTCCGGAAGCAGTCAAAGATAATACAAAAAACACAAACACATTTGTTCAAATTAGAAACATGAATATTAAGTCAAAACCGACATTCTGTTTCTAGATTTCCTGATGAGTGCATTTTCCTGAATCTACCATGTTATCCATGGCACACCAACTAAATGTGTCTAATCTTCTTGTAAACGTGAATACTCTTTCAAAACGCTTCAGAGTCAAAAAGGATGGAGTCAACCCAAACAATTTTCTTATGGAAACTAATCCAATTAATCTGCATACAAGCACAATAAGCCATAATCACAAGTTACAGACCTTTCCAGACAAAAATACACGAAGCATTATAACATATTATGTAATACTTAAAAAGGGAGTTTTGATGGCAGTATATAGCTCTGAAAGCAGTCAAACAACTCTTTTTTCTGTTGCCATATTTACACAATGATTTTCTAAATCCATATTATTTGTACTGATAATTATAATTTGAACTGATGCTTATAACTTCAATAAATCCTTTATAGCAACAGTGAACATAGTTTTCTGGACGCCACAAATGGTTCCCTGCTTGGCCATTTCCATTTTGGCTTGGAAATAACACCTTAGGTGTCAGCGTCAACAGTTGTTCCCTAGTACTGTGTAAACATTGGAAGAGTCGATCGCATATCAACACTAGGGAAAAGTGAATGATAAACCACAAAATTTTATTTTGGATCATCAACGCTCAGCGGCTGATGGTTAGAGGTTTTCAGTCTGGAGCTTTCTAGCGTAACATACACAATGTCTATTAAAATATCCTAAACTCTATGCTAATGTACACAATGAGTTGGTGGATGCTATAATCTCATGCAGGTTACAGTTTTGTGAACGAATACAAATACCCTGGGCACTTCATTGTTTAACCCTACTAAACCATTGCTACAATATCCTATACCTGAAGTTAAAATGCCTAGGTCAGAGCACTTCATTTGGTCAATAATAGTTTCTTTGGGTAATTACTTTAAAGGGATACTTCACCTATTTTCTTAAACAATATATGTTGTTGTTTAGGCTAGATTAAGTAAGTATATTGAGCAAGTTCGGGTCAGAGGATCAATGTAAGTGAAATCCATGTATTTTTCTGACCACCAGCATTTAAATGGTTAATTTATTGTACACCACAATGCCCATTGATCATTGTACAAATCAAATTTAGAACCAGCAAACGTTCTCCCCTTGGCTGAAAACGGCGGTAGTTTAAAAAAATTGAGGAAGGGCCCCCGATTTTCTCAACGTTTAACATTCTGCTGTTTGATTGGTACCTGATGAAAAACATCCAAAGATTGAAAATGGGTGAACTATCGCTTTAAGTATTTATTTGGCCTGTCTTTAATAATCAGTTAAACATTATGCATATGCATGTGTGTGGTCTATGAAACTAGTTTTGTGGTCTGTTTAGTTAATGTAAACTGGATCTCTTCAATATACACACTAAACCCTTACAATGATATCTGGAACAACTTAATGTCATACAAAGTCAACCTTTTATAAAAACTTTTAAACATAGCACATACTTGCCCAGCAAATAGTAGGTGGTATTAACATTTTTTCTTTAACACCTGACCCTAAGTTAGAGCTAAAAGTGTTGAATCATAGGCCTTACAGCAAATAACCAGTGGCTTATACTGTTGTGAAGGCACATATGCCCTAGGAACCTAATGATTTAACTCTTCTAAAGCATTGCTATGTGCTACATACATTGAGCTACAATATCCTAAACCTGAAAAGTTTACATACTATGTAAGAGCAGATAAGTGGTAAAAAAAATGTCTTGGCTGTTTAGTGGGAGTTAACTATGAGGAACTCTCTTACCAGTTTTAGTCTACTAAATAGTGTGCCATTTAATATATTGATCAATAACACCCTCAACTAAAACCAGCTGAGCATATTTAGGCCCAAAAGCTTTAGTTTCTTATTAACTTGTGAATTTGTGACAGATCTGGTCACATCATTTATATATTAAGAAAGCAAAAGCTTGTCGTCAACGGCATAATATGATTAAAGAGTAGCCAACCCCTAAAACCAAGCTATGTATTTGGGCTAAGAGAAAGACTACAATCCAACTTAAAAAACAAACAATTGCAAAAGCGTTAGTGTTAATATCTTTGTTAGGGTTGAAACAATGCTTTTATAGTTTGCATTGTAGGTATCGGACACTTGTACGTCACAGTACAGTTCATCGCCACTGAAGTTTTTAAATGGCAATGCCCAGACCAGTGGCGAAGCGCAAAATCCTGTGCTGTTATGTTTGTTAGTATCGATTAGCTAGATTAGTGCTTCACTTTTTGTTAAGTACTTGCTAAGTAGCTTCTTGGTGCTGGCTCTCCAGGGGATGTAGGGGACTCAGGAAGGGAAAAGTGATCGACTTAAAAAGAATTGTCAGTGGCATAAATGCCTCGCTGTCCCTGCCCTTAATTACACTGCTCAAAAAAATTAAAGGAACACTTTGAAAACACATCAGATCTCAATGGGGGGAAAAATCATGTTGGATATCTATACTGATATGGACTGGGGTGTTAGGAACAAAAGGATGCCACAACGTTGGATGGAAATTAAAATTAACAACCTACAGAGGGGTGAATTCAAAGACACCCTGAAAATCAAAGTGAAAAAATGATGTTGGCAGATATTCCATTGCAGAAACTCAAAATGGTACTCGGTACTGTGTATTGCCCCCACGTGCTTGTATGCATGCCTGACAACGTCGGGGCATGCTCTTAATGAGACAACGTATGGTGTCCTGGGGTATCTTGTCCCAGATCTGGACCAGGGCATCACTGAGCTCCTGGACAGTCTGAGGTGCAACTTGGCGGCGTCGGATGGACCGAAACAAGGTGTTCTTTCAACTTGCAACTTTCTGGAGCCAGTCTAATCTCTAGTTCCTCCCTCGGTAGGAAGAAACAAACTTTATCTCACAGATGTGCTCCTGCTCACCTTCCCAGGCTTGAACAATATGCAATTATTAGTATAAAGACTGTGTTAGTTTTCCTCTCTAGTGAAACGTCTGAAGAACCTGGTGAGAAGAGGATCTTTGACCTGCTGGCCAGCATAATCAATATATCTAGATTGTACTTTGCTTCAATTCTCTATAATAAAATATTACAAAGACAAATCATTTTAAATCATAATTTCTCATTGGAATTGCGCATAAATTCCACAACACCCAGAAATTTAATTGACTTGATGCAATACTCTGATTAAAAAGTGTTCCTTGAATTTTTTTTGAGCAGTGTATTTAAGGTAGTTCTAGGCCAGCCAAGGGGAGTGTATTAATAAAAGAAGTACATCCCCCTGACCCGACCCTCGAAATATTTCGCTACCTTTCAAAATTGTCAAGGAGGCGGGGACCAGATCTACTGGGGGTGAGGTTGCCTCTAATACGGAGGTGGCGCCAAGTATACTGGAATATCGCAAATCACAATGGGAAATATCACATTGAGGTCAGAGGAACCTTTTATGCACAGGTTGACCTGTAGAGGAAGAGAGAATGTCAAAAATTAGAACAAATTATCAACATAGCATAACACCCTACACAATTAGGATAACAACATTATTTGACTCTCTTTAAGCTGACACTATTTTAACTCGGGTCTGAGTATAACTTGTCTCTCAATCTACTTTACAAAATAAAAAGGTACACCAATCAGGAAGATAAAATGTTTGTCACTGGAGTGGTACCCTTAATGATACACCCAATCTATTGTGGTTATTCAAACAAGAATGGACCTGTACGTTTTTTTTTTGGTTTGCAATGACATTACAAGCAATTGTGTGAAACAATGTAATGTTTAAGAAATTGTATTATTTAGGAAACATGTAAAAACTCTTACACAGTTGAACTAGAATGCAGTGTGTGAGGGATTGATACCTACAGCCAGAATGTATTCCACTTCAAGAATGCTGCAGTTGGAGATGGTAAGCGATGTAGAGGAAGGGATGGTAAGTGCAATCTCGCTGGACACCTCATTGCTAGAAGTGACTGTCTCCCCAGTGACTGAAACTAAGTGTTTCACATACACTCTCCTGGAACCCCTTGAGTGGGTGTAAAATGTCTGTTTTTGCGAAAGGACTGCTTTTGGAGTAACTGTCCGAGACGAGTTGTTGGAGAACTCGCCCATGATTCTGATAGTCTCTCCTGAGGTAAAAGCAAATACAAGCAAAAAATTAAACTGTGAACACAAAATATAAAGTATAAAAGCGGCACAAACACACCTAGCATGTATTATAAAGCAGATACAAGAGACTAAGCACAAGACACATGAATGCATGCACACACTTGTTGAGGCACTGTTTATTTTAGTTTCCTTTGACTAGTTCTGATGGCCGTAGTGAAATTATCCGAGAGTGTTTTCTTAACCACAGGTACCAAGGACAAAGCCTTTCTTCTCCAGATGGACAGTCATGGAGATAGGACCTGATTTGCACCACAGACAGCACAGCGTTGTACTGTTGGAGCCTGCTAGAGGAACCTTAAAATAGTTACAAATAAAAACATGTTTTGTTTAGTATGTTTTAAAAAATGAAAAAAAAAAACGCTAACCTGACAAAATGAGTGTGGATCAAATGTAGCACACTGTCTTACCATAAGCTGATTATGACTGGCATCAATGTGGCTTGAAAATTTTAATTCGGTCACAAACTCTTTAGCTACATGCCATGGCCTCTTGACGCTCACTGTCATTGAGTAAACTATACTGCCATGAAGACCACGGAATGAGGATGGGAAGTTTCTGAATAAATGAGACATTGTAACGTTGTTAAACAGAAGCATATTTTGTTCAAAATTATGTATCTTGATGCAGGATTCATAGCCTAACTACCCTTGGGGAAGTTGCCATGTGAATGGGAAGACATGAATTCCTGGCTGTAGTTTTAATGGACCTCCTGATAAAAACATTACAAATTAACAATTAAATGCTCAATCAAAAGAAATTGATTATATGCTCCAACGGAAAGCTATAATAGATTGAATAGTAGGCATACCATAATTTTCTTGATAAATAACATTAGAGAAGTTAAAGAACTCTTGGGTTGCTGAGTGCGATTTTCGTCTCCTTCTTCGTTTACGACTCCCACCCCCACCTGTTGTCCAATGGACATTTGCTTTTCCATTCAGTGACATTGTTATAGAATTGATGTTCGTTACCTTTAAAATCTCGAATGAAATCTGACCCGTCACTAAATCTCCAGCCGAATAACTAAGCATCTCATTTAACGCATTGAAATTGATATGGAAGTTCTTGAACCTTTCTTGAAACATTGTTATATCCATTTCGAATATACCCTGAATACAATACTCTGCAAAAAATGTAGTCTAGGATTCCAGTCGACTGCGCATGCGCAGAATATAGGGCGTGTACAGTTTGTAATCTCTTCTCATGTCTGTCTCGACTGTCTCCAAGTTGGAATTTACACAATTTGAAGCGGTGGCGTGGCGCTATCATGGTTAATTTGTTTAATTAAAATGCTCCCTAAAGCTTCCTTGTCCAAAAGCTACAGTTGTTGTATAGACACTACCGTTGTAAAAAAAAAAAAAACTTGTGCATGTTGTGACCTGCTAGAAGTCAACCTTTTTGGAAATGTTCCAGTACATGTTGTACATGTGCTTACGTCTTCTGGACAGACCGCCCGATTCTCACATGTGCTCTGGGACAAAATACAGGCTGTTCCTTTAAAGGCCCCCCTAATGTAAGATTTGGACTATTTCTTTGTCTAGCATTGTTTTATCACTTAGTTATAGAGATTGTACCAACAACATGAAAAGGTTATATCTGTTCCTTGTATATTTTCTGTATTTTACCTCTGACAACACATCTATTTTACATGTGGTACTTAATTTCACTGATTTGTGACGTAGAAAATCGGGAGCCAATCACTGGTACTCTAAATGTGCATAGTTTTGCCTTTCCAAGGTTGTGACCGCCCTCCAGTAATCTAAGGTCAGTGAGTTAGTGGAACTGTCGAGTACCACCATTACATTAATCTAGAATCAAAATTACTAGCAAAACTGGCCATTATAAATGTTTCTATCCTGGCTACAAGGCGAGTAAGAAGTCTGTCCATACATTCCCAAAGGACACAACTCTCCGTGAGAAATGGGTAAAGTTTGTTTTTGGGGATCTTCCACAAGTCTGGCTTTTCCCTTAAATTTAATGGAAAGATAATCAATTTGGCAGTCTTTTGCAATCTCCAGAGTAATTCGTCCTGATACGTAATCACCCTGGGTAAAGCTATTTTCTTCGATAGGGTTATAGACAACAGATGTATTCTTGACTGTGGACGACATAGTGTAATTTGTTGTTCGGTAAAGTGTCGTATAGGCCGCTGTAACAAAAGCGTATTGCGTTTTCTGTCTACCTAATGCATCGTCTTACGTGTAGTGTAGGCTAGTGGGTGTGTCAAAAGTTGTAGACATTTCAATATACACAGGATAGGATGTTATAATATCCATTATGCCATACTCCAAGAGAAGCACTTCAAAAGACAATATTTTAGAATGGACTTGGGTTGAGAGCAGATATGTCATTGGGGTTTTCAAGTCGGCACCCTGCATCCTGGATGTTTCATTAATTTGAGCCCACGACACCTCCAGAAGGCTTAACGGTGAGCAATGACATCTCAGAGCCACCCCCTCTATATCTGCTCCCGGCACGGCCAGATATTAAGAAAAACAAAAAAACTTTAATAAACCAAGAGATATCCCTATACCTATCCCTATTACCTATTCCTGCATGCACTTTCTTCCAACTCTGCGGAGATACTTATCACCTGAAAATAAAATAATCTTTCCCTACTCTCCTGCAGGCTTGAAAAATTATGCTTAAGTTATTTTATATGGCCAGACCAACCAATCAGATATAAGTAAACTTAAATTTTTTCTATATGGCATGTTTATGATTGGCCAAATCGACAAGGACAAACACTTCAATTAGGCCTATTTTTTTACTGCGCCTGGTTACCAGAACTGTATTGTTTTACCAATGATTTATATCGGTTGCCACCTAAAGATGAACATAAAGAATGCACTATAAATGCAGCGCAAAGAAAACGACTTCACCTGGAGTATATCAAATTATCATTATTATTTATAAATATTCTTATGTCAACATACCCATTTTTGTATGAAAAGGAAGAAATTGTTCCACATGTTTTACAAGCAAAATAGATAAACATGTTCTGTTGTAAGGACAGGCACAAGTTATTTCCCAATGAAAATACATTAAACAAAAAACTCCTTGCACATACAGTACAGTATAAATATAGGTCCAGAATTAAAGTTTGAGTGATCTGGCAGTACAGTTCTGGAAGCAGTCAAAGATAATACAAAAAAACACAAACATTCTGTTTCGAAATTTCCTGATGGGGGGAATTTTCCTGAATCCACCAAGTTATCAATGACACCACAACTAAATTTGGCTAATCTTCTTGTATACATGATTTCTCTTTCAAAACGCTTCAGAATCCAAAAGGATGGAGTAAACAGACCTAAAAAAAAATCTTATGGAAATTAAACCAATTCTATTGCAGTTTGTACAAGAACAATCAACCATAATCACAAGTTACAGATAAAGAGACAGATTTCCAGACAAAAATACATTTGCATTACAAATGCATTTTAACAAACTGTAGCACATTATGTAATACTTAAAAAGGGAGTTTTGATGACAGTATTTAGCTCTGAAAGCAGTCAAACAACTCTTTTTTCTGTTGCCATATTTACACAATGATTTCCTAAATCCATCATATTATTTGTACTGATAATTATAATTTGAACTGATGCTAATAACTTAAATAAAGCCTTTGTAGCAACAGTGAACATTGTTTTCTGGACACCACAAACGGTTCCCTGCTTGGCCATTTCCATATTGGCTTGGAAATAACACCTTAAGTGTCAGCATCAACAGTTGTTACCTTGTGCTGTGTAAACATTGGAAGAGTCGATTGCATATCAAAACTAGGGAAAAGCCAATGATAAAACCACTCAATTTTATTTTGGATCATCAACTCTCAGCAGCTGATGGTTAGAGGTTTTCAGTCTGGAGCTTTATAGTGTAACATACAAAATGTCTGGTATTAAAATATCCTAAACTCTATGCTAATGAACACAATGAGTTGGTGGATGCTGTAATCTCATGCAGGTTACAGTTTTGTGAACGCATACAAATACCCTGGGCACTTCATTGTTTAACCCTACTAGACCACTGCGACAATATCCTATACCTGAAGTTAAAATGCCGAGGTCGGAGAACTTCACTTGGTCAATAATATTTTCTTTGGGTAATACTTTAAAGATACTTCACCGATTTTCTTAAACAATATATGTTGTTTAGGCTAGATTAAGTAAGTATATTAAAAACATTTCGGGTCATAGGCTCAATGTAAGTGAAATTCACATTTTTCTGACCACCCGCATTTAAATGGTTAATTCATTGTACACCACAATGCTCATAGATCATTGCACAAAATAAACTTAGAACCAGCAATTGTTCTCCCCCTTGGCTGAAAATGTCGGTAGTTTTAAAAAATTCGGGAAGGACCCCCGATGACACAATAAAATTTCTGAACTCGTGTTACATTCTGCTGTTTGATGCGCATGTGTTGTCAAATTGATGTAGATGTTTTCTTAATTTGCTTGTGTTTTGTCCATTTGCATGTGTTTTCTGAAGTTGCATTGCGTTGGCCTCTCAGGGCCACCGTAGAAAAACATATCAAAAGATTGAAAATGGATGAGCTTTCAATGAAAATTCCATCTTAAAGCAGCTGTAGGTAGTTTCTTCTAAGAGGTGTTTTTGGCTGCCTCTACAGTTTGCATGCTGTAATTATTTTCTCTAACTGTTGCAAAAAAGACAAGCAGAATGCTCGTGGTCACTGCACATCCGTAGCATGATCGACTATACTCCAAGTATGGGCATCTCTTCCTGAATTAGTGACCCACTTTCTTGTGCCTTAAAGCAAATTGTCAGTTTAGCAGGAGATTACGCCTGGCGGCAGACAAATTTTATGTTGAATATTGAGACTTCAATAGGACTGATCTGAATGCCTTTTTTTCATTCTCCCATAGACATAACAATTTGTGCAAACTGTTGAAAGGTATTGATAATGTGTTAATACAAAAAAGTTGCTTTAGTGGCCTTAAATTAACAGTCTAGTATCACCCATCACCTACTTCACTGGCTCCATGAACACTACCGCATCGACTTTAAAACTCTCACGCTCACTTTTAATGCTCCCCTGCACTCCCTGTTAGCTGAACCTTAAACTACTTAAGTCTCCTAGGCTGCTGGACCAGGAACGTCTGCTTTCTAAAAATTATTCTATGTAGTGTAGTGGGTGTGTCAGAAACAGCGGTAAAAATTTGGATGGACCAAGGTTTTCACAAAGCGCAGTAATCACAATTTCATCAGGTTTTAAAAACATTTGTAGCATCAAATGTTTCCAAAAAAGTAACATGAAGTTTCATGGACGTAGTTCTAAAGGATATAGGCTACTGCAGAGATTATTGGCTAAATATTCTCAGGGCTGTATACAAATGTCAACTAGGGCTTGAGGCATATAAAACAAATCATCATTTAGCGAAATTAAAGAGTGGAAAGACGAACTGTCTTTTGAACGGAAATTGGCGAAAAGCACGTAAAAAGCATGTAGTCAACGGCATAACATGGTCATAGAGTAGCCAACCCCCAAAACCAAGCTATGTATTTGGGCTAAGAGAAAGACAACGATCCATCTAAAAATCAAACATTTAATTGCAAAAGCGTTAGCGTTAATATCTTTGTTAGGTTTGAAACTATGCTTTTATAGTTTGTATTGTGGGTATTGGACCCATGTCACAGTACACACACTATACACACAGTATGTCACAATACAGTTCATCGCCACTGAACTTTTTAGCAATGCCGACCAGTGGCGAATTGCAAAATCCCATGCTGTTAGGTTTGTTAGTATCAATTAGCAAGATTAGTGCTTCACTTTTTGTTAACTACTTGCTAACTAGCTTGTTGGTCCTGGCTCTCCAGGGGATGTAGGGGACTTGGGAGGGGAAAAGTGATCGACTTAAAAAGAATTGTCTGTGGCACAAGTGCCTCGCTGTCACTGCCCTTTATTATATAAGGTACTTCTAGGCCGGCCAGGGGGAGTGTATTAATTAAAATGGTACATCCCATGACCTGATCCTCGAAATATTTCACTACCTTTCAAAATTATCTAGGCGGGAACCAGATCTACTGGGGGTAAAAAGGTGAGGTTGCCTCTAATACGGAGGTGGCGCCAAGTATACGGGATTATCGCAAATCACAATGGGAAATATCACATTGAGGTCAGAAGAACCTTTTATGCACAGGTTGACCTGTAGAAGAAGAAAGAACGTCAGCAATTAGAACAAATTATCAACATAGCATAACACCCTACACAATTAAGATGACAACATTATTTGACTTTCTTTTAAGCTGACACTATTTTAACTCAAAATGTTTTAATAATTATAATAATATAAATAAATTATATCAAACCATTGCCTTACCAAATAGTACATTTTTCTAGGATGCAGTGTCTAGCCCATGGCATGTGTTATGGTAATTGGTAATTAAGAATAAAATAGGCCTCAGTGAAATTTAATCCTTCAGGTGGAGAAAAATACTTACATGCCTGCTGCATTTCCTTAACAACTTGTTAATAACAATTAAAGTGTCCCTCTTTTGTTTCTCTGGCAAGTGGGTGGGAATCAAATGTCTACCAAGTGGATATTAATACAAAGGAAAGGTAGCCTACTACAGCAGTCTGCAAATTGCAGATGTCTTGGCAAGCAACCCGGAAGTGCACATAGTCAAAATGTGTACACTTGATAGGCTGCCATTGTGACACGTCTTGAGAAATTGCCTAATTTGACCTTAAGAGATGGCGTAACTTTTAAAGTTTGGACCAATGTAGCTGGCTTGGAACAATACATATGCTTCTTTTGGACCATACTGTACCTGTATCACTAAGCACTACGCGGTCCAAAGTTGATCAAGTGTTATGCAGCTGTTCTTCTCTTCTCAAAACAAACTACCTTTCTCATTTTTCAAGTAGCTACATTGTCATGATATTGTTCACACACAGCAGGTGTGAAAGAAATCTATATCGTAGATATTTAATAAAGAAAACTCAGAAAGGTATGATGCTTAACAATACAAACTTTAATATGAGAAAGAAGGTTTTAGTATACATAAACCCACCCAGAAGTATTGTTACCCACCCTCTGGGGTCTGTTCGTTTGAACACACACACACACACACATACATACCTATATATATATATATACACAAACCCCAAAGGTTACATACTGATACTACAGACGTAAAGCCCTACACATTTGTTTAACGTTTAAGGTCATATAGAAAATGATGTGTTCCTCATTGGTGGAACTTTGGTGCAGAGATAAAACGTCTCGACACCCCTGTTATTCTTTTGACCCATATTCCGACACTTTGACCCTTGTCATGGACAGTGGACAGCCGAAACCTATGGACACCTCTTAATACAATAAATAGCTTCAAAGCTGCGAATTTTCTTACATTCCTCCCACATGCCTCCCATTGAGACCATGTCTCACACACATAAACATAAATACAATTCACAAGGGAATAAACAGTCCTTATCTATCCCATAAAGTGTCTGTAATATTCCAATTAAAATCCTTCCAATCCGCCATTTTAAATGGAACAGGTGCAATCATTAGAGAATGAGAGGAAGTGGGGAGGTACTGACAAATACAACAAGAAGTTAAATTCCTTACTCTTGTGTATTATTTCATCAGAGTCAAGGCAATGTTACCAGTACCATACCGAATCCTTCCCTCATGGTCCATTTCTACTTGGAGAGGTTAATCCTGAGGAAAATCTTTATTCAACAGGACCTGTGGAGGAAAATTTTCAAGACACTCAAATTTACCATAATCCGGTTTATATGTCATACAGTCCAGTTTCGGAGGTAGTTTTCCATCCTCCGAACACCAATAAGCATCAAACCCTTGTCGTTGCCTCATGTTGATCACCTTCCGACGTTCTCCATTTGCAAGAGTCACAATGGATTTGTCAAAGTTCTTGAGATCAATATAAGACCAGTACCAATTTTTGTTCACCAATAGAGGTGTACCAGCTATCTGACATATTTCAGGAACACACCTGGAGGGAGGACACTCAAAAGTAATATTGTCATTTACTCGTCTGACTCTGTACAACATCTTCATTGAACTTAGGGTATCCTGTGTCAAATAGTTGCTATTAAGATTTTCTTGTGAGATGTCTCGTTCTGGGGGTGCGCGAACGATTAATCCAATTATCAAGCAAACCATAAAGATAGTAGATAGAATGTGAAACTTCCAACCTTGGTTAAGGCCCTAGAGGTCAAGTATGAACATCAGTTTCCTCAAAGGAGTCATCCTCTGGCCGGGTTGGCCCCCCAAGTCATCACTCCGGACTTACTGACCTGCAGTGGGTGGCATGGGCCCAGGTGTCCCTCGCTGCGACCTTTCCCGGCGTCTGGGTTGTCAGAAGCACCTGGAACGGTCCTTGCCAGCGCGGATTATTCCAGTGTTTCCGCCTGGGGTCCTTGATCATCACCCAGTCACCAGGCTGTATGGTGTGCAGAACGTCTCCCTTTGGCACCGGCAAAGCAGCTTTCACTCTAGGATAAAGAGACTTCAAAACAGAGTTTAATGCTCAGGATCAACCAGGTTCACCCTCATCAAGCCCCTAGACTCAATCCTTCAGCTGCAAAGTCTATCCCACCTTGGAGCAAGACGGGATGCGTACATTGGGGCGTCAAAAGCCATATTCGCACATGCAAATAGTTAGCAGCAACAGCATGCTGGTCAGGTGCCTGATTTCTTTACTATCCTCCATGTGGTCCTGTCTGGGTCAGGGTGGTGCATGGCTACTGCAATTTTAACTTCGTATGGGATATTGTTTGATTCATTACTGTTTTTAAACACATTCTCAGAAATAGGCATTCCACTTTGTATGCGTATGTTAGCAAAAGTACTGTTTGTGATGCCTCAGTAAGTTCAAATGTGATGATATTAAAATGAAAGTGAAAACGTACCCGTTTGCTGCAATCAAAGATCATTTCTGTTTTTCTCTATGATTATTTTACTTAAGTTATACAACATAAAATAAATACCTTGTGTCATTGTAACAATGCTTGATAAGAAACTGACACCGGTGAAAAAAGATTTTTTGCCACTAGGTGGGACAATTTCTTTAAGCTCTTTGCCTGGTTCTCAGTGGTGTAGTGTTTGCTTTGTGCATGCATATATAGTTTAAAAAATGTAAAGAGCCATCATAATATTATGTTTTCTTTTATAAAAAAAAATTTTAGCTTGCAAAGGGTTTGAAAAGCATTTTCACCATATTGTTGCAGTGAGATCCAATGGATTTAACAGATGACTTGTCAGAGAGGCAATTCCAGAAATGTAGATGCATTTGTACCATTTATTTTGTTCTCATAAATTTTTTGGGGGGCTATAGTACAGCACTGAGCACTACAGCATGAAACAATATAAACCTGTGATAGTCACTACACAGCAACCACACACACTTACCATGGTGCCATGGTGGACCAAAGACAGTCCCAGTAATATGAATTAAGTTTTACATTTTACCAAAACTTGAAAGCAAGAACCAAACACACCGCAAGCTCTCTCCCTCTCTCTCAAAATGATCAGACATGAGGCAACAGCAAAGACAGGCCAGGACTGGAGAGGACATCCGCAAGAGGGATTCGAGAGTTCTGGAACCCAACACAAACTTAAGAGGCCCCCATTGTCCAGACACAAGCCTGAATCCTCTCCCAAGCCACCTGAATTCTGTCCAACCAGTTGCCTGTGAGTTCACTGGGTCACTGATTCACTGCATCCCCAGATGAGTCTGAAGCATCGGCAAAGCTAAGATAAGGCCAAGAATTGTCAAAGAACATAAAGTTGTTTGCCATTTTGTCATGATTGTCAGTGAAGACTAAGGATAGGCCCAGTTACAGATATGAAGCCAGGTTTACTTTTGCCAAAATGTAAATACAGGAATAGACAACACTTACTCACACTGATCAGACAAGAGGCAAAGAGAGGGGTTCAAGAGCAAAACAAAGACATAGTTGAAATCAATAACCAATACTTTTAGACTACAAACATATTCACATGGACTCACAGAAGCCGGTGTTTGAAAAAATATTCACTTTAGAAGTCGTTTTAAAAAATTCTTAGTTTTAGTACCATGGAACGTCGTTTGCATGTGGTTGACAGGGCAAAACGTAGAGGGAAATGCTCGTTTGGCCAAGCATCAGTATTCATGTGGACAGGGCCTTAGTTGATCTTAGCCTTCTCCAATACAGTCCCAAAATTAGGATAAGAAAATAAAAACATTGTTTGGTAATTTATATCATACATTTCTCATTGATCACCATTGATTACAATCAAAGCCATCATGAATATTGCTGACCAGTGAATAATGCATTATTAGCCTTATTATTGGCAACCTGTAAAGCATGTTTTTACATCTAATTGGTGTTCAGCAAAGCTCTCTACTTGATCGCTGATTTCAATAATTATACGTAACTCTGTAATGAGCCAAGAGGTTGTAGACTTGCAACTTTCAGGTCTCTGTATAAGTGGCTTTAGTTGACAGAAGTATGTGACAACTCAGAGATGGGCTGCAATGATTCATAATCTAACATGTTACAAAATGCTAATACTTCCTTGCCAAATATATCAAAAATGAATAACAAAATACTGGTGTCCAAAATGTATTTACTTATGTATTTTTCATTTCAAATACCTCAAAAATACTCAACTTAAATGTGTTAAAATGTATGCAAAGACTACCTAACACATTTCTAACACGTTCTGCCAATGAATCCATTCGTTCATTGTTGTCTGGCAAGGCTCCCTTGGGAGTTGGTTTGGTAGTTACATCAGGGCATTCATCAAAGCTTTCCTCTCTACCTTCATCAAAAACCAGTCACTGATCTATCTGGCTGGCTGAATTTGTAAAGAATCAAACCTGCTCCAATTTGTACTATATAGAGATGATTCTAAAGTGCTCTATCCGTGGGTGGATGTAAAACACTTTTGGACATTGTGGAAGAAGAAATTAGTAGACGATGGTTTGAGCTAAATAAGTTATCATTGAATCTGAACTGGACAATAATAACCTTGAAAACACATGTTTAAGCACAAAATCAGCACACACAGCACGATTGCATCATCATGTCATAATTTTTTTAGGAGTCTCGTCATCGCCATTCTGGTGACTTGAATGTTGCAGGGGGAAAATTAAAACCCCCTTTAATGTCAAAATTAACTGCTAAAAAGAATTATTTGAGTATTTTCAAATACTTCTTGGAGCAATATTTTGTAACATTTTACAAATTAGAGAATTATTTTTTGAGATTGATCAATTATAAATTACAAAATACTGGACAGTAATTAAAATACGTATTTAAAATACTGCCCATCTCTGGTGACAGCAGTACATTGGCTTTGTGCGCCCACTAATTCAATTAAATTGCAATCTGACTTGTGTAAAAGGAGAAGTCTATTTGTTGTGGGTGAGGACTTGGCACATTGTGAAATCCAGATTTCAGGTAACAAGATATTTGGCAGCATTTGTTCATGAACCGAAACGCAAACACATACACGTCTATTCACATAATTTTAGAGATATCAAAGAGCACACAAGCGCTCACCTTTCGTCATGACATTTATGATAGGCTTATATATTATATTAGTTCCACGCTGGACACCACACAGACACACACACACACACCTATCTTTCAAATCACCAAATATTATTTCATTATAGCTTCTTAATAAAATGTAGGTATTTTGCTGGTAATGGTGACAGGGAGCTGTATTAAAAGAGTTTGCAATGCTGTCAAACAAATTTCCTGCATCACACTAAAGCTCTGATGTTTCACTTTTAACACTTTTAACATTCTGGTATGTAGAACAACCCACTTCCCTTGATTGTCTGACCTAAAGTATTTGCTGTGTATCAATCAATGTATCTGTTCCTGATCCAAGATGTAAAGTCACCTTAAAATAGTAAAAGTACTGTTATGTGTTAACTGAAAACATTAGACATGAAAAGTTTTATATTATACACATAGAGAAGTAGTCCTATTTAATACACACCAGTTTACTTTATCATGATTTATAGTTTATATACTAAGGTGGGTACCCTTCATGTTAAAAATGCACATTTTATTCAGTTATCGTGTTCAGATCAAACAGTGAGGCAGGGATGCCCAGTGGATATTGTGGTTTTATTGATCAATAGGTTTTCCACACCGGTTCGCTCTCCTCAAGTTAATCCACAAGGTCAAGTCTAATGACATTGAGGAGTTCCTGGCAGTCTGTTCCACTGTCATTTGAAATTTAGATCGAAAGGAGAGGAGGATGAGTGGAAAGGTGAAAATTAGGAAGAGAGAGGGAAGGAGAGGGGGGAACACAGCGAGGGTAGCAGAGAGGCTGAGAAAAAGGGAACAAAATATATTGGTCTTATTGAAATGGAGTGGTAGTTCGAGATAGTTGATTGCATTGAGACGTTGCCAGGGCGAAGGGGGAATTAATTGTTGGTTTTATGCAGTGGATCAAGTAGTTTAAAATGTTTGCTAAAATGTATGTGTTGCAAATAAACATGAAACTTAAATTTGAGCGCAGATTACAGTAGGAACGAGACAAACATCAGACAAATGTATTTTTCCACATTAATTTTTCCACAGGAATTCATGAACATCTGAGAAGTTTTTGAGTATATAAAAAGGTTTGTGTAGTGAGGAAAGAGTTAAGCATGTCAGATTTGTGCAGTTATGTGCTTTTTGCACTCGCTGAAAGAATTCCTGAGGCAAAACAGGAAGCCACAGAGGGAACAGTTGGCAGCCCTAATCTGCTGCAGATCCTCTGATAGCTTTCTTCTTCACAAACAATGCTGGTTGTGGCTCTGCAGGAGCTGGGGGGGCGTTGAAAGCCCTGATAGGCAGGCAAGCAGAACTGTTTGTCGTTTTCCTCCCAGATCTTCAACCAGACATGTTTTACAAACAGTTCTGGTAGCAAGTCTTTATTCATTTCTTAGTCTGCCATTCGGACTGCCCTCCTCAAGTGTTTCATCTTTCTTAAATGTTTTTTTTCGGTCAATCTCTTTCTATTCACAGGAAGAAGAAAAAAACGCTCGAAGCAGGACCACTGCCTTCACCAGTGCAACAGCATCTTTCCACGCTCCTAACCCACTTGAACTTTGGCTGTGCACCAGTCAACAATCTTTGTACTAAATGCAGTGTGTACGTGAGCATTTGTGTGTCCAGTCATGGCTCCTCCATCTCGTCCTAGAAGAACAAAAGGAACAATGTGGTTTGGGGTTTAATAAAAGTTGACTGCCTGATGAAGTTACAGTGAAAGAATCCCATCATCTAAGAGGTGACGTGGTTTAGTCAGTTCTGCGGTGTGGCTGTAAAAGTCAACGCTGCCGACATGATGTCATCACCCCGGCGCTAACACTACTGCTAACGAGAGCGCGGCACAGCATGGAGTTGAACAGTAACACATGACGACACGCATTTCATGCCCTCGGTCTTTCCAACTCACATACATGGACTTGCGCTCTCAGCACAGTGTAGATGCGGACAAAGTAGCCAACCTCACACTCGGCATGTTCAATACATGAATAACATTTCCCCAATGATGATTGTATGGTTCCATTTTTAATGTAAGAGTTAACTTGGAAAAAAAAAACTAAAGAAGGTCTTTCTTCTTACCTTTCCAATTACTGTTCACCTTCCAAAGACCTTGGCAAAGAGCAGAGCAACATTCACTCTTTTAAAAAGAGCAGCGATGCCTGAAGACACGTGACAATCCATGCCTTATCCCTATACCGCAATAAACTCTGGGGCAGAATGTGAAGTTTGGTCATTTTATTTATAGATATAGATGTGGTAGAAATTCTATAATGTGGGGTAAAGTATGTGTGTTTTCCTCAAAGATGCTGTTTTATGTCTTCAACCCTGGGGGCCAACTCTCTTGGGTGAATGTACACGTGACATGAGTCTGCGTGCTGTTAAACATAAACTCCCCAGCTCATCTCACCTCCAGGTGTACAGCCAACTGAAAAATTGCCTAAAAGCCTGCACCTGTGCATTTGCATATACTCAATACACTCCTAATCTATTCATGTGTGAGAAGACATTCAGAAAAAAGTCAAATCTGTTGTAGGATGAAATAAAAAAAAGAAAATCTGTTAATATCTGTTTTCAAATAGTCTTCCCTTTTCAACATTTAGGGAGATAGGAGTATGCAAACACACACACAAACACACACGCACACACACACACACACACACACACTCAAACAAAGCATACAAATTAAAAAGTGTGCAGAAACAGTGACTCATAAGCTCATAAAACTGCTGATGAGTTAGTGTGATTATCTGAGTAAAGCATTTTGCTTTGTTTGTCAACAGGGAGGGTCCTTAAATGATAAATGTACCCCCCAAAAAACAACTGGATGATTACTGTGACAAGCTAAAAAGTGGATCACAATATTTAATACCGGAGTACACAATATCCATAAAGGATACCCAATGAGTGATATTTTATTAGTTATTTGCTGTGTTGTGCTTAAAGAAGCTTACCTGAAGTTTGCCTACAACTGTGTTTGTTCTCAGATTAAAGCATAAAGAAACTAATGGTACTCCATCCGTCTAGCAGGAGGTCAGTGGAAGTTCTATGCTGCTCAGAGAACGTATTTCTAGCCAGCAAATAACGTGCACTCTTACTTTAACATTCACTCGAGTACACACACACACACACACACACACACACATTCTCAATCCCCAGCCCCCATCCTGTTTTTGGGTCGAACTCATCTGCAGCCTTATTACCCAGAGTGCTCTGCGGTAGCCCGACTGGTGCTCTAGCGCTCCAATGTTCCGTTAGTCACATCAGCACCCAGCGCACGCTCAAACCGGCTCCGATCATCAGGAATTTCACAGACGGAAAACCTGACTGGAATTCAAAAGAAGGCTGTGCATATATCTAATTGTGATGGGAGTTGTTGTTTTTTTTACCTCTCCTCAACTGCTACTTGTCTGTTTTATAACAGACATTTCATTTCGGCTTTTTACAATTACCAAAAATAAATACATTTAATTACTGATAGGTAATTAAACTAGGTGAAGTATAAATAACTTTATTGATGATGACAAGACTAGATCTATAAGGTATTCATTTAATAATTAAGTTAATAGCACCAACTTCTCATCCTAAGACAATACATGATATTTGTAATACCTAAATTGTTCAGCAAGGGCCATGCTTGGTCATGTGAAGGACTCAAACAAACAATACAAAATAATCCATGATTAATTGAACTTTATACGTATACAGCTGTTGTGGAAAAGTAGTTTGGTTGCCAACATCGTTAAGCACAAGCATAAATGTGTTATGTCACTGCGAGTTTCAAATACTGTCAAATTATAGCTACGGACAAATTTGTAAAAAAACTATTACGTTTGTAAGTAGTCAACAACACCCTTAAAGGAAGGTTCCATATCTTGCGTTTGTATAACGTCAGATAGATCAAAGTGTTCTATTCCACGTTGTTCAATGAACTAACTAACTAACTTACAAACTAATTAACCAACTATTGGTCATGGGCAACTATTGGGCATGGATTTACAACACATGAGGTGCAGTCCCAGAGAGGAAGCCCTGTAACTTTCCTGCCCTCACAAACCTCCGGTCAGGACAGCGTCCTCATCAGCCGAGAGGAGGGGAGGGGAGGGAGGAGGCTGAGGGAACAGCAAATGTTGTTTAGAGCAGGCGGTTTCAAGGCGCCCCCAGGATTGGGACCACAGAATTCTCCTTCACCACAGTGAGTGTGTGTATGGAACCAGCAGGGCAGATGAGGCAGCCTCTCATCCTCTCCGGACTGTACCAGTCGAGAGCGCTATCCACGGGGGAAGATACAGACCCCCTTTATCCCAGTGAGTTGAGGCTAGAGGTGCAGGATAGTCCCATTATGAGGAGGGGTTCAATATATTAAATCCAAAGAGGAATCAAAACTGTAATAATATTGTAATGGGCTGTGAAAACGGACACAGTTTAAGCCAGGAATGTTGTAAGCGTCCTTAGCCATGGTGATGTTCTGGAGAAGGGTCTGAAAGTGAACTGGCTGTTGAAGGTTGCCACTTAAGTCCTGTGTGTGTGATTCAGCAAACGATGACGCTGTATGACAAGGTGTATCATTGTTCACGCTAAATTATTTACAGAGCCTTGACGATCGTGTAAACTACAGCGCCAATTAATTTCAAGAAGCTCTTTTGTTTGAGAGTTAATCGTTTCATAATCAGTGTCCTAGACAATGGACTATTCTCTGTGGAAATAATGCAATCACATGCACTGTCTACAAGCTTGCAAGGACTGTTTCATTCTAAATAATTTGTTGAAAACTAGAAGAGAGAAGAGTCCACTTATCTGTGTGTGTGGGTGTGTTTGTGTTGCTGTGTGCGTGTGCTTGTGTGTGTTTTTATTTGTGTGTGTCAGGGTATGTGTATGGGTGTGCTTGGCTCTATACCCAAGAGCAATTGTGCCCGACGTCTGTTACCCAGATTTAAATGAACATGTTGTTGTTTGTAGTGACAGTGTAGAGTGTCTAGACACCCTGAAATAGATGACCTCAGACACAGCACCGGGTGCTGCAGACGATGGGCTTGCCAACTGAAAAGGAAAAACCTTGGGTTAGGAGAAAGGGAATAAAAAGGGAATGCTACCATTTCAACTCGTTTTGAATCGTACTCGTCCTATTCAACATTTAGACATGTAATATAATCATTGGCAACCAATTTCAAATGTGAATTTTTCCTAGTGATAAACTCATTTGTAAACTAAGATTAACTACTATAATTATTAAGATTTACTTAAGATTTATGACTATTAAGATTTGAGCTTTTAGTTATTGTCTTCTATCTCTTTTTGGTGGTGACTCATTCCCTTGAAGAGAAAGAGATGAAGAGAGTAAAGAGAAAGATAAGAAGCAGAATGGCAGCCCCCTCCAGAAAGACGTTCTTCTTTGTTTCGGTAGATGTTGTCCAGTTAAGGGTAATAAAACCTGGTGTGCGAGATTATTGTAATGTGAACCTTGATAAAAAAGATAAACTGGATATTTTCAGAGAAACACTCCTGAAAGCGAGATGCACTGATGAAACTGTGTCTGTTAACAGTTCCATCGGTATATTCAACAGACATCTTTCCGTCCAAGAAACCACCCAGGCGTCTCTGTCCTCTTCCTCCAATCACCATTGTTTGGCTCTGTGATGGAGTACAACATTCTGGGGCTTAGCTCTGAAAGTCACCCCAGGCCCAGGGATTACACAGGGTCACAGTCGATGGGAAGGGGGCTAAGTCTCAGCTGATGGAGTGGATCTGTGGCCGCCAGCCAGGCAGTCAGCCAACCCTTCAGTCAGCAAGGTAGTCCGTCTGTAAGCCAGGCCTCACTCCATTACCCCCCGACGAATTGGCCTTCCATCTTCAGGGGTCTCCGACTGCGGGGCCACAGGGATCCCCTACAGTCAGGGTCATCTCTAACAGATCTTGTGTTGAATCCACAAAAAAGCACAATCAAAAGAAGCCGAGAAGAACTAACGCTGGGAAAAGGAAAAGAAGCAGGGGCAGCAGGGAAGCAGGGTGCGCGTGTGAGTGTACTACAGAGATGGAGTGAAGGGCGAGAGAGGCAAGAAGGAGATAGAGGAAGAAAAAAGGTTAATACTGTTGAACTCCACGGAGAGTTACTGTTCATTACCAGGTTGAAGATCAGAGCAGCACATTGTTAACAGAGGCCACCTCATCGGGGAGAGGAGGGCAGGCAGCGATCTCTACCTTCTCCGCTCGCTGCCGCCCCTCTTATCTGTATCTCTCCATCTCTCCTCCTGTCCTCTTTATCGCTGACCACAGTCAGCTCTCCTCACACTCACTCCTCCTTATCAGTCTCTCCTCTCTCTCTTTGGAACTGCCCTTTAGCTGAGGCAAAAGCAATGATGTGCCACTGATCCCAGGATGCAGAAGATAAACAGACGCACACACATACACAAGTGCACGCCTACTCATACTTTATCAATCACACAACCCCCCCCCCCCCCAACACACACACACACACACACACCTGTTGTTGGACAGACATGAAACATGCTTTCCTCATGCAACAAATGTATCCCAGACACATCTCAACTTGACACCCATACGTGAAAGCCATAGGCGTAGGGACCTCTTGACAAGGACGTGGCCAGGACCATTATAAGATTCAAGACAAAGTCGGTCTTTATGCAACATAAAAGACACACCCCTCCTCCCTGCTTCCAACGTCTCAAACACACGGTTGTCGCCTGTGAGCGGTTGTCATGGTGATCAGCCCCAAGGGACTCATCCCAAAACTGAAAGTTCTGCTCGTCTGAAATAGAACCAACGCTGCACTCCTGGGGATGGGGTTCACTTTGCACAAAGATGGAGGGAAAGAGAAAGCTAGAGAAAAAAGAGAGAGAAGGGGGGGTGGGGGGTGGCGGGGGCTGGAGAAAGAAAGAGAGCAAGAGAGGGAGCGGTAGAAGCCACGAGAGGCTGGAGGAAGAGAGAAATAAATTCAGGCGGAGTTG
>JAVQIZ010210916.1:0-15243 GCA_036023535.2 Galaxias brevipinnis
GTCTTAGCTCAGCGGAGGGGCATCCGTGCGCAAATTGTTTCATATCTAACAATCAGCGTTCGAGAAGTCCCGGGCCCGAACCTGCATGCCACGGTGATTTCATCCAGGGGAGGAGAGCAACGAAGCCAGAGCGAAGAGGTGGAGGAGGGGGGGGAGGACTGCACCTCCGTGGCCTTGTCTCCCCCTCCAGATGCTGGCTAGACTGACTGGAGCCTCTCCTCTGGCACGGGGAGCTCCAGGTGTGAAGCCTCACTCTGATCCCCCCTCCTCCTACCCCACCTCCTCCTCACAGGCTACTACAGCAGGGGCCTTATCCAAACACCCTGGGCGCCTGGGCGACAGACACAGCCTTTCCCACCTCCCCTTTCCCCTTGTCCACGTGTGGCCCACCCACAGCCGTTCACCAGCGAGCGGGGGCCAGGGACCTGGGTAGAAGCAGCAGCATCCGCCGCAGCAGGACTGAGGCGCGCCTCCTCCAGCTGAGCTGCCACCCCGGAGGACACAGGGGGGGGGGGGGGGTTCCCTTCTCAGCCCAGCGGGGCCGCCAGACACCTCTCTCCCATCCCGGGGTCTGATTGGGTTCTCCTTTGAGTCAGCCCAGTTGTTATTTGTGTAATGTAATCGCTGGCGGCGCGGTCATAAAGCATTTCACACTTGTCATGTTTCAACTCCGAGGGTGCCTCTGGGTCACGCCGTCTTCAGAGCGAGTGCAGGGCGCTCAGGAACGGGAGCCTAATTTGCTAAAGTGCCATTTCCTGCAGCTCACCGTCCAGTCGGTTTCCATTAGGGTAACTGCAACATAAATATGCCTCTTCTTTTCTCATAAAAAGCACTTTGGCACAAGGCTGGCCTTTTTTCACAGACGGCAGGATTTGCACGTGACTCGGTTGTTCCATGGTATAACGGATCGAGTGTTTCCTGGAGGTGGCAGTCTGCGCTGTCTTTTAAAGGAGCCTCCTCCACGGTCCGGTGAATACTCTCCGTGTTTGTTCAGAAATGAGGTCAACATTGTTACCTAAGGGAACGTTTTCAGCTGGACTGCTCATCTCAGAAACACCAACCAGGTTCAAAACATGTTTGGATTGACATCATTAATATAAATACACTTTTTTTTTCCCCTTCATCTGGGCGGATGGAGACAACCACATTCCTTTCTTGTGTGAAAGACAGTGTTTGGTTTCGGTGGAGCTCAGCTGCAGCGAGAACCTTTTCTGTGGAGTAGTCCCTCACATGGTATAAACGGACAAACGTATAAATCCATAAGATATAAGGCGTCGTACGTTTAACAAGAGAATGGAGATGCATAAGATGTGCATGCATGTCGGACCATTTGGGCTCCTCGTGTTTATACAGCTCCTACACAGAGTGCGTAGTGTTTCGGATATTTCCCAGCGTTCCCCAGGCCAGGCGCTAAATCATTTCCAGCAGTGGCCACAGTAGGCCCGTCTATTGAGCGGGTAGGACGGGGCCTAATGAGACACTAAGTGTGCTTCTAAACGTTGCAGCGTGTAATGCCATCGATACTATCAGGCTTAAAAGTGTACCTCATGGCATTAAAAAAATTTAATAAAAGGAACCTCAGCACATCCATATATCAGAAATATATAGACATCTAAATGGATCAACAGCAGCTCTACTTCAATGTCAACTAGTGCTACATGAGGACCAATGTGCATGTGACCGGGAGATCTCACACATTTATGGTGTCTTTGAATGAATTAATCACCTTTCTGATTGGTGACATTCGCCGGGTCATTAGCCTATGGCTATCTAGTTCTGTGAGGGAAAGAATAACAACATTGGAAGACCATCTCTATGCAAGCCCAGATTGATTTACACCTACTAAAGTCTGTGCGACAGCAGAATAAATAGCACTAATAGTTCCTCTCTCCCAGTGGTACGACAAATAAGTTCTGATCAGTACGACGAATTCCACTCCGAGGTCTACAGTGTTCAAAGCGTCCACGGCTGTGCTGAGAGGTTCTCAGGGTGGCAGAGAGACAGAGAGGGAAAGCTGCTGGTGGAGGTGGTGCTGGTGGTGGTGCTGGTGGTGGTGGTGCATGTGGGCAGGCTGTGGGCTGCAGATCAAACGGGCCTGGGAGAGAGGGCAGATGTTGCAGCTGGATGGCTGTGTGGCAGGCCCCGGGCGAGTGCAGCCCCAGCTGGGAGAGCAGCGGACCTGGCTGGCTGCGGTCCTCCAGTCCTCTGGCTGGGCTGTCTCCAGGGCCCCTGCCCTCACGCAGGTACCCAGCCACCTCGCCTGGGGACGCGGGGATGAAAGGCACCACCACAGATGTCCTCCCTGCTGGGGTTCACTGGCCCAGCCAGGAAATGTCATGTTGGGCATCTGGTGTAAAGCCCTGCACCAGCCCCCTGACACACACACACACACACACACACACACACACACACACACACACACACACACTTATCTCTCCACTCTCTTGTGAGCCCTCCCTAAAACACAGTTGTACAAACGCACAAAAAAAACTAACCAGTCAATGCACTAACACTCTGAAGACAAATCCCCCAACTTGTCTGTTGCAAACACCTTACGTTCATTCGGCTGGTGCGCAAATAGGATTTTCCAGCGATTGTAAGAGAGTCTGTTTCGGGGGAGCAGGCGTGTGTGTGTGTACAAGTCTAATGCCCAAGAGTACGGGAAACACAGATGATAACACAAATGCAATGACAACGACTTTACCGTCTATATTTATTGGCATTGCGTAAGGTTTGGCAGTCAGGTGGGTGAGAGGCGTATGGCGGCGTGCGGATGTGGCGAGTTGTGTAGTAGGTAGTGGAGTTGTCGGAGCAGAGTTTCCCCGCTGCACTCGGTGTGTAGGTCGTAGAGGAGAACGAGGGCTCATCATTAGGGTGGCAGCTGCTCAGGCCAGATTCTCCACCGTCTCACCCACGGGGAGAGAGAGAGAGACAGCATCTGTCTGCCTTTCCCCACGGACACCAGCCTCCTACTGTACCAGCCTGGCCAATTCAGCCTGAAATGGTAACAAGGTCACCTCTACCAACCCACCAACACCCCGCCGCCCCTACCCCCCATCACACATGTACCACCCCTAACCCCCCTCTCAACCCACCCTCCCGTCAGCCTGGTACAGTTATCTGGTTTTTCAGATCTGTTGCTATGAAGAGCAGCAAGTGCGAGAGGAAGCGAGCAGAGTGGGGCCCGGCCGTGGCGGCGGGGTTTGGCTTTGAAAGGGATTAGAATAGCAGCCTTGTTGTGTTAACAACACCCGTGAGAGGTGACAAACTGCTCCCCTCGCACAGATGCTTGATATTCAAACCCTCTTCTTTCTTTTTTTTTTACTTACGATGTTTTAACTAAGTTCATAATTTGCCTCAAACTAGCGACTATCTCAAACTCAGGCAGTGTTGTCAGGGTGTTTTGTCTTTGATACCACTCTGTTAGTCGTGTGTGTGTGTGTGTGTGTGTGTGTGTGTGTGTGTGTGTGTGCACGCAGCTATGCTGCTTTAAAGCAGACAGCATCGGAGATGAGAAGCGTGTCTCTCTGAATCTCCCTTGAGTCCCCATCTGTTAGTGCCACAGTGGCACCAGCCCGCATTCAGAGGAGAGACAGCTGGACGCAGCAACAAACCGCTTTCATGTGAGGGAGATTTGTCAACACACTTCTGACAGAAAACAATTGATTTTGGGAGGCGGGTACAATTCATGTCGCCTTTTCTTCTCATATGGAAAAAACAAGACGGGTTAGGTGGGCGCCGTGAATATACAATAGGTTGTATTAACACATACTAAACACAAGACTCCTGAATAGGTGTATATGGCTGAGTGTGTGTCAGCGTGTGTGTGTGTGTGTGTGTGTGTGTGTGTGTGTAGGAGGAACCGTGTCCGTGCCCAGCCTGCACAGCCACAGAGGCACAGGGGTGCAGGTCTGGCAGCGCGCGTCGGCCAGGGCAGCGTGCTGCGCCGGGCCCAGGGAGGCAGCACGGCAGATGAAGGGACCAGCGAGGCTGCATGGCTCCATCTGGAGTCAGCCTGGGTAATTATGGCTAAGAGAAGCGCCCTCAGCGTGGCGCCATCTGCCAGGGGGCCGGCTGGGGAAGGTAGGACCCCGTCACTGGGGCTCCGAGGGGGCCTGGAGCTCCGACTCTGACAGGAGGACCAGCACCTGCCTCAGGGCCACTGGGCCGGACCGGCCTCTCAGCACACTGCCTCGAGCCCAGGATCAGTCAGGCGGAAGCGCTGGCCACCAGCCGCCTGCTAACCATACAGTGTTGAGCTTGGAGGAGCGCCGCGTTTTTTCCCCCCAGCTCGTCTTTTCTCTATCTGGACGTCCGTTGATGAAGATGTAAGATGGTGTCATGAGCTAAAGGAGCCGTCAAAGCCATATTGTTTTATGTGCCTGGGAAAATAGGAACGCAGTACTGCTGCGTCAAATAAGATGTCACTGTTAATGCTCAGCGTGTACGTCAACTTTGCTCAGTTCACGAGACGATATGAACGGGCGTCCAGTAGATCTATACCACAATTGAAGCCACTTCCTCTGCGTGGTGGAAGTCGTGACATTTGGGGAAGTGTTGTTTGTGTGGCAGTCATCTGTCGCAGCTATTTGTTCCCTAATGCCGACCCGGCCTCCGTTCTCTGGGCTTAGTCAGACTGCTTGGACAGATTGGCAGAATACAAAATGCACCGACGGGGGCTCGGTAGTGGAGATAAAATGCCCGCTTTGATCCCCGCTCACTTTGCTGCCCCCCCACCCCCCACCCCTTTGCACATGTGCCTGTCACGGCCTATGACGGTCAGGCGCCAGGTTGAGAGCTCCGCCGCTTGAACCTCCGCCAACGCCGTCCCTCTGGCTCACCTGTAACCACGGGCTCCCAGGGGCCAGGGCTCTCCTGCTGTCAGAGCTTATGGGGGACTCGCACTCATGAAAGGGACTACAAATACCACTGGACAATATGCGCACAATTTATAGTAAAAAAAACAAAGTACATAGGAGAAAGATGAATAGACAGACGTGCCGGAGAAATGTCCCTACACTTACAAAAAGACAACCCCAATGAAACCCAGTGCTTGGATGCCCCCTTGTGGTGACAGCGTGGCATCTCGTCTCAATCGTCTCATTCCAGAGACCTAAAGAGAACGCGTGCCGAGGCGTCGGGAGTGGAGACGCGACCACTGTTGAACAGTTGAACATTGGCTCGCCGCGCCGCCGCTCCTTAAGCATCCATAGCCAGGGGGGGACGACACGTGACGTGGCCTCCGTGTCTTGGCCGCGGCACGGGGGCCGTGTTCCCGCGCGGGGGCCCCGGGGCAGATGGCCGAGGCCGAGGGCCCCCGTGAATTGATTGGGTTTGCTGGTGAGCTGTTTGCGGGGAGCGGCAGCTGCCCACCTGGCCCTGAGGGTCCGCGTGCCAGGCCATGCGTGGTCCTGTGCCGCTCCACCAGATGCTGCCCCCCTGTTCCGGTGCCCGCTTTGGACCACACACACCAGATGTTGCCTCCCTCCGCGTCACCCCCACTGTCGGAGGGGTGAGCCGGTTCGAATTCAAGGGACACTAGTTTGTTTGGTCTCCTTTCACAAAATGACTGTTGCACAGCGAGGGGCCTGTCGAGGTCCCAGCTTCTCTGAACAAATGCTCTTTATTGGAGGAGAGCATGGATGGAAACGTCGTGAGCGGTTCAGTTAACCAGAGAGATAGTCAGGGGGAGGGTCCCGGTGTCATAGTGGGGATTAGCTTAACAGATGGATGGATGTACGCCCAACATCAGTAGCACAGAACTAGAGAGGCCTACGAGGGTCTGATCGCACTGCTTACTTGGCATTGGTGGGCTCCATCGCAGACATGCTGGACCTCTGTCAATAGCATGGTCTAGAGGGAACGGACACATTGAGCGGTACCCTTAGAAAAGCCAATCATCTAGCAGGGATCCAATCCTCACTAGCTCCCCTGATGTTAATTACCTAAGCCTGTGAGCCTCTCAAAGCCTCTCCTCACAAGCCACCGAGGCAGGGATCACATCTGCTGTGTTTAGTATTTAGATGGAACCTTCCTAGGTGAGAGGGATACATCCGCGGTCTAATCCATACAAAGGGAACGGCACAGGGAACTTTGTGAGGTCTGCAGGTGGATACTGTGATACATGGAGTAAGCTCTTTCCCACAGATTCCTAGTTCCCGGATGAGAAACGTAGGCCTATTCAAACCAAACAATGTCTGTAATCTTTGAAACAGCACCGATCTACCCATGAAAAAAACAATGGAAACCAACAGTATAACATACATTTCCTTTTTTTATTTAACAATGGAATAACACACACTATGTAAACATCTGAATAAGAAACTAACAAATATGAACAAATGCTACAGTAGCAAACAATCAGAAATTATCTCCAGTGAAAATTTTACAAAACAATTTTTTTTAGATACAAAACAACGAATCTGTGTCAGTTCACATGGCCTTGACCCAGACATCTTAAAGATAATTTTGGCTACATTTGGCTTTCAAAATTTCTGCAATATAGATAGGCATATTATATACCTCAAAACATGCAAGCATGAGCACATGCACACGCACACATACTTAAAAAACCCATCTGAAATAAGACGTTATCTAGATTTATTGACCCCATTACTATACTGTACATACACACGTGGAAAATGGTGGTTTAGTCAAACATTGGGTCTGGTTCAGCAAATGACAAGGTCTGACAAACACAACAAATTTTATTTAAAATGTCTTATCGCCCGATATAGCGACTGATTTGGTAACTTAAGTGTAGGTCATAGTGAGTAGAAATGCTAGTGCCACAGCAACTCTTAAGACTACTGTGATTCTGTCTATAAGCACATATTCAAATTCTACTGTACATCAAATATTTTGGTAAAAAAATGTGCATGAGACACTCACATCAAAGTAGATTCGAAAGGCAATTCATGGCACCGTGGCTATTTCAAAACAAGTGCAACGGCTAGTGTCCGAGAAGCTAAACTCATTAAAGGATAAAGGGTTATATGGCTACTGAGCTGAAACTGCTACATGAAGTGTTTTTGGTGGCTATTAGCGTTTGCTACACATGAGCTGCCTAACCACTTGCTGCTCCAGTGTCATTATTGTGCGACATTATGTTGATTGGGTGACTACACCGAAGCCCATTTCTCGATGGGTTTAGGAACACGTAAGAGTACAAAAGACCTTTAGAAGCGATTTCACCCCATCTACTATGCCAACAACTAGAATAAATATGATGTAACAATTACTCTATTTTTTTTTTACTAATTACTATTAGTTATGGTGGCTCCATAGTGACAGACACCTCTGCAAAGAGACCTTGATCTTATTAAACACAGAAAAACTGTAATTAGCAAACAGCAGGTGCAAGTCGTTATTTCGTTGTCATGGTCAGGTGCGATCATGCAACACATGTTGCAGCTTCTGATCTGGGATGACATCAGGGTGACATTGAGTGAGGTTCCCCAAAGTACTTATTCCCTCCTAAAAAAGGCTAATGTTAAGTGGTATAAATTTGTATAAATTTCACCAATTGAATTCCTTAAAAACTTAAAAATCGATAGCATACAACATTTGTGACCACAGCAACATGCAACTTGTCAATTATGAAGCCAATTGAACAAACATTTCAGCTAGTTGAGTTTGAATGTCAACTATGCAATCCAGAGACTTGGCTCACCCTCAGAGGAAGACGATTACAATAGCCAGACACGGTATTTATCTGATGAAGCGATGCAACGTTGTTATTTTTTTATGTGAGTGTGCACGCATGTCACAGCAATAGCCGACCCACACCCCAATAAACAGTGGATTTACTGATCCACTGATTAGCAAGCATGGTCCAAATAATACAAAAATTGTAATAGCAGAAATGCCCCACCAAACTAGTAGTACCAAACATACAACCCCCCCACCCCACCCCCCTGTGCCCTGTACGTTGAGGCAGAGCACTCTGCAGGTTCCACATGGACGTCTCTCTGCTGCACCCCACTAACCACCCGAGCCTGGTTCTCCTCTCACATCACCGTCCCGTTACAGAGCCGCCTACCAAGTGTCCTCTCACCCCGTCCCGACGTCTCCGCCCCAAAGTCAAAGAGTTCGGTCCAACCCAGAAGACTGAGTGAAGGGTCCCCCCGTGAAGAGATCCGGAGGGGACGGGTTGACGGTGTGACGGCGCCGACCGCGGGCTCGGAGGCGGTGCTACGTGGGCAGCGGGTCGTCGTCTCCTTTGCTGCACTTGCACTTGCAGCAGAGGACGAAGGGCGTGGCCAGCAGCAGGAACGGCGAGGCCACCAGCAGGAGCAGACCGAAGCCAGCGAAGATCCCCACCACCTTCGGCACAGCCGGACACAGAGCGAGAGAGATGGGTTTGACCTTTCCTTTTAGTTTACATTCCCACACTATTTGTAGGCCAGAATTCATTTGCATTGCTGCAAAGATCATGCAATTATCATCCACTGGTGTAGTACATACGTTCACTGAATCAAGTGTATATTCTTCGGAGAGCATGTTCTGTGACTACAGATCCACAAGGGGGCAGTAGTGAATCAGACATTGGTTAAACAGACTGGGCGGACCTGGCATGTCTGCTTCCTCCCTTTGAACATTGGTTTCTTCCCTTGACCTTTTCAGACCCAGCATGACTGTGTGCCTGACTAAAGAACCAGCCGACCTTATCAACAAACGCTGCTCTACATATGGCATATATATATATATATATATGACATAAAGCATCAAAGTCCTAAATCTGATGACATTTGTGCTGTACTGTAGGTGCAGATGGATACATTTGTGGATAATTAATTTCTAAATCTGTATGGATCAATTTATAGAATAAAAATGACATACGCATATTAACTGCTAGCTGTGGTGGACGGAAAAGTCTCCCGTTTTCCTTGCCTCCGCCCCCCTCCCTACCTGTGTCCGGTGCCAGATGACTGAAGCTCTGGAGTGGCCCAGTTTGTTCCTGCAGGGCCCTTTGTCATAGTGGATGAGAAAGAAGTCATCCTGGGGAGACAAAAAAAACATGCTGTCAGGACGGCGGAGTAGCTGTTCCTTACCGGAACTGACCGACAAGATCCATGCATTCTCACAGGGGCGGGGGGAGACGCCTGGTAAGGCCGGCGGAGAGAGGGCAGTACCTCCACGGGCGGTGGTGGGTGGGTGTGGGGGTGGGTGTGTGTGTGTGTGTGTGTGTCCTGGGGGGAGCTCACTCACATCCAGGGACTCCAGGCAGTACCAGCAGAAGGCGTGCTTGCAGTTCTTGCACATCATCTGGGCGCAGCCCTCGTCCCTCTCGATGTACACCTTGCACTTGGGACAGCGCTTGATGGGCGCGTCGTCGTCGTCGTCGCTCTTGTAGAAAGCACTGAGGGGGGGGCGGGTAGGGAGAGGGTGTCAGCCGACACACACACACACACACACACACATACTGTCTGGGGATGGAGGCTTAGATCCTACACCAGCACCAGAGCAACACCTCTATTCTCTTGTCATTGTAGGTCAGCTTTAGTGATGGACAATGTCTAGCGCTGTTGCACGGGTCTAAGAAAAACCTTCCAGGGCAGTACATCTTATCTGAAACTTCCCTAAGACTGAGTGGGGGGGTTCTGATCCGAATGGTGTGGCGGTGTGGGCACCTACCTGGTCTCCCCCGGGAGGAAGCTGGTGACGGGCACGTTGTCTTGGCACGCCTGGTCCTGGTGCCAGCTGGCCCGGCAGGCCGAGCAGAACTCCAGCTTGCACACGGAACACTGGACCAGCTGGGGCAGGGGCGGCTCAGCTTCCTTCAGCTGGCACACGGCCTGGCAGGAGGAGGACGGGCACCAGGTCCGGCACGGGTCCAGCAGCACCTCTGAGAAGGAGCACACGGTGACACACACACACACACACACACACAAACATTAACTCACTGGGTACACCGTGGCCCGGTAGAAGTGGAACATCTCCTCCACAGGGCTGAGCACGGGCCGTCACATCGTGAACTTCAGTGACACCAAAGCTATGGATATCATTATGGCTTTTGTTTGAGGGAGATAGGTCTATGCAAATCGGTGCATTCAAATTTCTTTCACGTCTTGTCTGACTATCACCAGACATTTTAAAGAGTGAAAACACTGCATACTTCATTTCGCTGTTCAAAAAGTCTCAAACGCAACAACAACCGCACTGCCACCCAAACACACATTCGGCATGAGCCAGATGTCTTGGGCTTGGTTTTTCTGAAGATGTTGCCAATTAAATCCTACGCAAATCCAATTACACGGAATTTGATTAAAACAGTCAAACGCTCCCGGCGCCCTCTTCTCTCCACTCGAGGAGTCTATTTCGAGGGGAGGTTAAGATAGGTCAGGAACAGGAAGGGTGGTTTCGGGAAGGGAGTAAGCACGCTCCTCAACAAAACAGCACAGAGTCGGTCCATCGTCTCCTCAGCCAAAAAGGGTGGGTGTGGTTGTTCCATTTGCACAGTAACAGGTCCGCTCACCTCTCTCAAACTGCAGCCTCTTGTACCTCTGCAGGCTCTCCACCGGCACCATGCACTCGATCTGCAGGGAGACAGGCAGGAGTTCACACAGTCCGGCTCCCGCTCCTCTGACCCCACTTTAACACTCCTCAGCTTACGGCCAACCACGTCATCAGTCTTTAAATGTCTTTATGGTTGTGTGTGTGTGTGTGTGTGTGTACCTCGTTTTCCAGCAGGCGTCCCTGTTTTGGACAGGCAGAGTCCGGGCAGCTAATGGCCGTCTCCAGGCCCTCTTTGATGAGAAGCTCCACGTACTGCTTCAGGCACTGCACGGCAGAGAGAGAGACACAGAAAGAGAGATGAACATAGTTACACTAGTTTACCGCAGCTACATTGTAGTGTGGGTTAACCTCAATACATAATCTACTCAACACACTGGTGCTTCTATAACACACCTGTCCCCTCAAAAATACCTATACATCATATTTAATGAAGCTAAGATAAGACAGTTTTATGAGGTTCAAGCTAAGAATGATTTTATTTGCACTAAAACACAAGGGTGGACAGCTGCTCTTCTACAGAACTATATCACAGTTTTGTGCATCGTCGCACAAGTTCTCTATCAGCAGATACAGAACATACAGTAGGGCACCGTGCAACCCCTCTGGTCCTCCTCAAGGCGTTCCTGCATTATGAATGGAAGCGGTTACCCTACGGCGCGACATCAACCGAGCGGGTGGCTTTTAAACGCTCTCCACCTACCCTGGAGCGCTGAACCCTGACAGCAGCGCTGCTCCATGAGGACAGCACGTCCTGCTAGGCTGCTCACCCGTCACGTAGACCTTAGGTCAACCGAATCGGGCCACCGCTAACTCGCTAAGCTAAAAGAGGGGGGGGGGGGGTCTACTGACCAGGGAGCAGAAGACACATTGGCACTGGCTGATGGTGGTCATCTGCTCCATGGGGAACTCTCCCAGGCACAGCTTGCAGGACATGAGGGGGTCCAGGGCCAGCTCCCAGGTGGGACGGTACCGCGCCGCCGTCATACTGTCCTCCTCCTCCGCCGGCGACCTGACAAACACACACACACACAGATTATTAGCAAAGACCGAATTCACATCTCATATTTATTTCGGTTTCATTTGGTGGGAAGACGTGACGACACCTCGGAATAACCCTGGCTGAGTCACGGCGGCACAGCGTCTCCAGCTGAATGTGCAGTCTGGGTCTGGCACCTGCAGACGTGCTATGGGGAAAGCACAGACAAAGCTGTCACCCTCAGCTGTCGCTAATGGACCTGACAGCCGGCTCTCTTTCTACTGTAAACGGGAGCCACTTCTCTCTTCTGTCTCCATCTCTTCCTCTGTTGTCTGTAGCTAGCCTGTCGATGCCACTCCTCAGGCTGCCAGGCAACCAGCCAGGCAACCAGCCAGACAACCAGCCAGGCAACCAGCCAGCCAGCCCGTCAGGCCCAAGTGGCCCAGCGCTCCACGTGGGAACCTATAGCAGAGCAGTGTGTGTGAGCACAGGACACACCCCTCAGGGAACAGTAAGCAAACGTCTGTTCATTTAACAGCTAGAAGAGCCTGCCCGGCGCCCTGACAAAGGACAACACAGGTGGACGGGGCCCGTCTCAACGCTGGAGACCACAGGGACTCGACATAAAGCCTCGCTAACGTGCCGCTGTGAACAAATCGGAACGAATGGAGAAGCACGTCCGTTCAGAACACAAATAGTACGCGGCGCGGAGAGCTTGTCGCTGTAAAATGACTCGCGCACTGTAGGTCGGTGGCCCTTGGTGCGTGTGTGTGTGTGTGTGTACGTCACCCGCAGAGGGCCTGTGGGGGACAGATGGAAGGACGCGCCGTCATACGCACTCCCCGTTCTGTTTCAGAGTCAGAGCGAGGGGCAGGGTGGGGGCCCCCGTCCTGGACTTGGACAGCGTGAGTCAGAGAGGGAGGGAACGTGAAGGACCATCACAAGTGGCAGCGTATCAAGTGTACGCCTCCGGCTAAGATTAGTCACCGGGAGAGGGTTCACCGCGTGGATGGGGACCCTGTAAAAAGCAACGCTTTGATCGCGAAGGGGGGGGGGGGCCCTCTCAGGTCTCACTGGCTCAAAGGTGGCTAGAGCAGGGCCACACCAGCCTGCAGGCGCAGCGGGTGCAGCCTGCAGCGGCTCAGCAGAACGGTCCCGGAGAGACGGACCCCGGTCGAGCGAGAGAGAGAGAGAGAGAATCCGCCGTCCCACAGAATGAAGCGCTGCCGGTGCATGGCGTGGGCCTCTCCGTCACCCGGCCCTAGCGGGGCAGAAAGGCTTTCCTCCGGTCAGCTGCTCCACCAGGTCCCTCGTCACCGGGGCCTGACACGGGCTGTAATTGAAGGGGATATTTATGCCGGCGGGTGGGAGGGCGGCGCGCGAGCTCTGTTCAGTCGGTTTCATTTCCAAATCAATTCATCATCAGCGTCGACGTGCTCACAAGGATGAACCCTGCTTACAAATGAGGCCTCGCCAAGTAGATTATGCTAGTCGTATTTTCCTGGCGAGCTATTATTCGCTGTTGTGACGGCAATGGATTCATAAATATGCAACTGAAGGTAGTTATAATGGGGAGAGCCTTTGTAAAATATGTACCGTGGGCCTTGAGCCATTTAGAGTCAAATAAAAAATATTTACGATTAAATGAGTCGAGCAGGCAATACATATTCGTTGTTTCCATCTGACATCCTTGATTAAGAATCAACTATTTATTATTGAGCAAAATAACCTTCATTTATATACGTCATATCAATAACTTCATTGCTAAATGAAGGGCATTTCCCTCCATGGGAAAAGAGCAGGATGAATAAATAAAGAATATGCATTCAGGCCATATATTTCAGGCAGGCAAAAGGCCTACCTCTGTAGGGGGTATACAGACACATTCATAGAGACTGACCCATCTCCGTTGAGCTAAACCTGAGCTGGGCTGCCATTTCATAGTCAGTCACTTTCAATAAGGGAACAGAATGAGGACAAAGACGTGCACTGGGACAGAGACAGAGAAAGTGAGAGATAGAAGGAAAGGGGAACAGAGAGAGAGAAAGAGAGAGAGAGAGGGGAACAGAGAGAGAGGCAGAGAGAGACAGAGAGAGAAAGGCAGAAAGGCAGAGAGAGACAGAGAGAGAGAGAGAGAGAGAGGGGAACAGAGAGAGAGGCCGAAAGAGAGAGACAGAGAGGGGAACAGAGAGAGAGGCAGAAAGAGAGAGACAGAGAGGAAAACAGAGAGAGAGGCAGAGAGAGTGTGTGTCGGAGGGAGGGAGCTACTGGACCAGGCGACCATCGAGGCATTCTGAGAAGCCCACTGCGCTGCTTCCTGCCTCAGTAACCAAATACGACAACAGACAACCACACCACCTACTCATCCTAAACATGGGACCAAGTCAGCACATCTGACTAGTGACTACTAATAACTCAAATGGTGTGGCCCGATATAGCCTCTCTCTGTTGCTCAATGTGCTCAGCTCATTGCCAGGGCCTCAGTGAACCAGGGCCCCTTTAGGAATCCTTGACCCTGCCAGTTGCTGAAAATAAACTCCTGGACTGTTGTTTGTATACATACTGTATCTACGGCAACACGGACATTTTGAATAGCCTTGCCCTTCCTTCCTTCGTCTGTCTGAATAATACAAAGACTGCTTCCTCTCCCTAAGTGCAGACTGCACGGTAGTAGACGTTACCAGTCTACATTATCAGTCATCCAGTCCACCTCCCTTTCTCTCCATCCCCCATCTGTCTAAGTGGGTCAGCACAAAACTAAAAAAGTACACAGAGTATGAAGGATTTACAAGGCCGATACCATTGTGCATTCTTTGAACAGAACTGGTGAGACTCAACAGATATTGGACCCAGACACACAACGTTCTGGCACGCGGTCAACCGGCTTCCGGCACCCCGTGCAGGAAAATCGATACGGCACGCTCGTCTCCGGCACGCATCACTGTGCAATCTCATCAGAGACCACCCACCCAAGGAGTTAACCCAACGGACAGCGGACCCCTGCAAGAGCCGCTCACATCTAACCATCCTGCCCCACACAATATAGCTAGAAGAACCATTTAATATCACACCCAAAGACTTGTGCTGTATGCTATAATCCAGATTATAATCCATCCAGGTATAAGATAATGTAGAATGTAATGCTCTTATTTCACTCCTCACAATTTCCTTCCTTACCATCTGCCTGTAATTTTGAAGGGTATTTCTGTTCCAATAACTCACAGATACGGCTTTCCAAATTGCCTGGATACGCTCGGCTTTCTTCTGATCCTTTCCGGGGAGTGAAACTCATCAAAAGGTCCATATGCACTCATCGAACAGAGATCTGAAAGTAGCACGAGGAGCGCCTGCACTCTTTGATATGTCGCCCCAGCAAAAGTCAACGCTGAATGCGGCTCTAATGCCATGTCAGGAAATGTGAGCTGTAGGTCTGAGGAGCGGATAGCGGGTCTGTAATTGGATCTCACGGCCCAGAGAAGCACGCTGGCTTCACCGGAGCGCCGTTTCTGACCCGGCTGACTGGCAGAGCGGCGGTGGCCCCAGCGCAGAGTGACAGTAGCCCCGGCGGCGTCTCTGACCCGGCTGAAGTGGGACGCAGTAAACAGGAAGCAGCGCTGAGACAATTAGCCCGCCGCCCTAACTAGATGAGACGCCCGATCCAGCCTGAGCCACCGGCAGGGGGCCAAGATCACGGGGGTGGGGGGGGTGGGGGGGGGGGGTGGACGACGACTCGCTGTAACAGAGAGGGG
>JAVQIZ010210919.1:0-30269 GCA_036023535.2 Galaxias brevipinnis
GTATTTATTTCTTGTACATGATCATACATAAGGCTTCTGGGAAGTACAAATGGAAGACCGTACCTTAACGGTAGTAACAAATAAAAGGCACCATTCCACCACTGCGTTTGTCGTCACACAGTCCTAATGGTGGTGGGGGGAGGAGGGGAGGGATTCAATAAGCATGCAGGGGGTGGCGGGTCAAATAGAATTGGTGTGGGTACAGTAAAAACATCCAGTATTCATTGAGTTTTGAGGGGTTAATCTATGCCTCTCACTTTAGATTGTACTATGATCATATGACTTCATATATTAAGAGACTCCTTTACAGTCATCTTAAAAACAAACAACTTTTAAAATAATCTGATCACTATGCTTTACAGTACTAAAACTAGGGACTTGAGACTGAGCATGTATAGAACAAACATGCTTTTATTTTTGAAAACCCAACAAACACTCAAACGGGGAAATAAACAATCACACACACACACACGCACGCACGCTCGCTCGCTCGGCCGAGCACACAAAAAAAACGGGCAGATCATCGACTGGTATCAGAAAGGAAAACAATAATTCACAGGACCACTGTTAGCATTGTCACACAAAAAAGATCACTGTTGAGGTAAAACCGCAGGTCCAAGTACAAGTTCAAGGTGCATTTACTGCCCATTTGTAAGGTAGGAAACACTGGACAATAGACATCTGCTGATGCTAATCTGACACATCTGCGTAGATAGGCATCTGGTTTAGGCTGGTTTAAGCAGAGCTATACTACCAATGACATATGGATCAGAAGAAGGTTAACTCTTTGTTAGCATAGCCGTGCACATTTTATTTTTAAGAATTTTCCTCTTTTCCTTAGCTATTTTTGAGGTACGTCACCTTTTTTAAAAACACTTATTTGGCTTTGAATATTGGACAAGCCGAAAGTTTGATTGTTTTTCTTTCAGTGAATTCGGAATGATTCATTCACAGTGGCAAATATGGCGAAAATCCTAGCCTTTCAGATCAATCTCTGCAACATGGCAACCTTGTGCTCTGTGGATCCTTCACTTATTTTTTGTGTTTCCAGACACCCATAGACATCGGTCAGGTCAAATTGGCCAAGATTCTAGCAAACCAACTAAGTGGCATAAGTTGAAAAAGTGTTGCAACACGTTACGTAGTAAAAGATATCCTTTCAGTTAAAAACTTTAAGGCAAAAGGCTCAACAGTAGATGAAACAAAGTTGAATTGATTTTGCCATTTAAGAGCGTTACTTCAAGTAAAAACCGAAACATCCAATGAGGCCAATAGATTTCCTCAATACCAAGCATTTGCAAACATCTAAAATCTGTTTCTAATAATACACACGTTACAACTCAGCTAGTTACAAACAAATAAATACCTAGGATTGCTTTGCCAAAACCAAGAACAATATATTTTTCCCAACATGGTCCAATTAAAAGCAGAAATATGCTGAAGTCAGATTAAAACCAAATGTTGCATTCGTTATGTAATAGGCATATTCCATGCAGAAAATAAAATCTAATTTCTAAATTGCTTAATTTTTTTTTTTGCCCTTTTTACTATAGTGTAATAATGGGTGAGGAGAAGATATGCAACTCCGACAAACACAAATGAGACTGATGTCTAATAATTTATGTCTAAAGGCAAACAAAGGTTTCTATGGCACTAAATGGGAGTAGGTTCATTTTTTTTCTCAAATATAGAATATTTACTATGTGTGGTGCTGATCTACTGTAGCCCATTTTCCTCTGTTTTTACGAACTACTATAAGGCAATCTCAATGGTATGGATGATTGACGAGTGTTAATTTATCTGACATCTTGTCCTATTATTACCTTGTAGTTTTTCTTTTTACATGACAGAGAAAAAAATTATATTGTTGTGAATATTTACATTTTTATAGGCCTATATACCACAAGAGATACACCAACCACCCAAACCCCAGTTGAAGGAAGACTAATTACACAACTACTATGTATATAATTTGACTACTATGTCATGCTACTTGTATAATTACATCAACGTAAGACAAATGAGGAGCAATAGTTCAAAGTCAGGAGAAAGCAAGCTGTCCTGCTCAAAATTGACCATACATTCATTTCAGTGAGTAAATTCATGGCTCAGGTCGAAGGTGAGAGTGTAAACGGTTTGAACACATGCATAAATCCATTGCTCTTTTATCGAAGGGGGTCGCCTCCCCCCATCAAGAAAATTTTGGCAAATCGGCCATAACTGTGAACAAAGATTCACACATGTAACCCGCATTGAAATCTTCCATTGGCATCTATGCTATGACTTACTGAAATTGGCCCAAATGGATGGCAGTGCAATATTTGTGCTGCACACTATTACACATTCTCTCTATTGCTACAATTGGACCTTTCATTGCTTTCTGTTGCTGACCCCAGATATATTTGCTCCATTTGTTTTTGTTTATTTTATATGAAAACTGTGATCAACCATGATACACACGCAGCTAAAAAGCACATATAAGAATACTGTGACAGAACAAGAGGAGTTTCTGGGATTTCAATTTGGATAAGCCGGGGGTGGGGGTGGGGGGGCGGGGTAGGGGGTGGTAAAAGATCCATGTATTGGTCAAAAATGGGTATCACAAGCAACAAATCCCTACCAAAATAGACTTCTGACAGCAGCACATATAATGGTTATCATTCTTTCAGACAACCTCACTAATGTTCTCTTCCCTAAAGTGTTATAAGCAGTTATGTACTGTGTGACCTCAGGCTATCTACTCCAGCCACCGACTTCACTTAAATGGAAAGTGAACGTGAATTGAGGTCACAAAATCTGCATTGATAATTGGAGGTTTATGTTGTCCATCTTCTGTCAACTTACTAATGACTAACACACAGCTGAATCAAAACCATTAACAGAGGCTGACTATTAAAGATCTTGTCGTTAGTCTCGGATGGTGGCTTGAACACAGAAAACTGGTCCACAAGCCTTGAATGAAACTCTTTCTCGTTGAGCCTGCCAGTGCACACGTCTTTGCTTGTCTATTTTTTTTTACCCCACATTTTCCATTCAGCAAAATACATGCATGTAAACATAAGTAGTACATACAAACCGTTGCAATTTTGCACACTTAGAAACTTAATGTACTAAAGTGCGTTCTTGACTATCTAATTTAAGTGCCTTGGGATCAGGGCTAAACAGTATAGTGCGAAAGATCCCACCAAAAATGTCTAAAATTTGACTCCTGATATTTCTAATTCAATTCATGAGCTGTTTTTTTTTGTTTAACTTTTTTTAAAGATCCTGAGACTAAACAAATGTATCTATAACCTAGCAGGAAAAAAACTAAAAAAAACTAAACATAAATCTGGTTGTCCTTCTAGTTGTTACCCTAGTGTCAATTTGACCAACAGAACAAGTGTTAGGTCAATCTGCTTAGTTCTATTTCATTTCAGCATAATCTTAACTTGAAATGTCAATATTTTATTCAGTGCTATGAAAGAGTTAATGCCAGTTTTTTTTTCTCTACAACAATGCAAGATTGTTTTTAAGGTATCTAACGACATAGTTTAGGCTACGTCCTCCTCCCTTCATCAAAGAGTCAACTAAGGCGTGTCAATTGTGCCATTTGTACAAAGACTTGATATGAAATGATCATGTAAATGATCCCGATTCAGTGTTATCTAAAAACCCAGATGGCTGAGTAAAACAGAATGGCAAGTTAAAACGGCAAGATGAAGTTATGCTAAAAGCTCCAAGTGGTCCAATACAATCATCTTAAGTATGCTTAGTACCTGAAATGGGATGAATATACAACAAATAGGAACACAAATTGCACTATTATTTGGCTTCTGCTATTCCTGAAAAATCTAAAATGACAGGTACTGGCCTTAGTAGAGTATAACCTGTTTCCTGTGGGGTTCCACATAGCACTCTTTGTCAGGGTTCCTATCTGTTTTTGTAAGTGGGTTCAAATTCCTGTCGTCATCCTTGACACCAGGACACCAAGCAAATCTAGAAATCTGACAAAAGCTGCACCAATGTAACCAAATATCCAATGGTTGTGCAGTTATATTAGGGCTTGCTATACTCTGCCATCAAGCACTCCAACTGAAATGATGTGTTGTTACAAAAGGCATGGGTCAAAAGGCATTTCATGAGATGCCATTAAAGGCCATCCAGTGCATTTGTGTTGACACTAACAGAAAAATGCCCACCGCATTGAGAGCCATTCGCCTAGTCTTTAGATCTTTTTTTTTTTCTTCATGAACAAAAAAAGAAAATTTAAAAGGAAGAAAAATGAATTCAAAAACATTCCAGGGAAACAAAAGCCCTTGTGACAGTGATTGTCTATTCAAAAACATAAAAAAAGAAGAAATATAATAAAAGGCCAGAAAAAAAATATTGCTTGAAAACTACATGAACAAAATGAAAGAGCAACCTTGGTCCATCTATTTAAAGCAATCCGATCTGATGTCAAGATACAAGCGGTTTGATGGAGTACAATAGTTGGCCTTCTCTTCAAAAGACAACATTCTAAGAGCTTGCATGTTAAGACAAGAATGCTGATGGACTTGAAAAAGCACAAAGAACAAGATCGAAGCATCTAAAATGAAACAAGGTTGATTCTAATCTTAGAAATCTGCCGCAAAACATTTAACGGTTAAAAAGAGAATGGGAAACTAATTTAAATGGCTTGCTCATTTTATGTGCTCAGATATAAGATGCATTGATGAGGTGTGTTAGGCAGACATATATATCTATATATAGATACACACATATATATATATATCTCGCTAATAAAGCCTTTTGTCTCGGTGATAAACAAGGCCTCAGTCACTATCCTATAGTATTGTTCTCTACCCTACACAGAGAAAACAGCAGGCCTATGGACCCTGGGTGAGTAGATGGAGCAGCTGCTAAATGAGACAACGAGGTATATCGAGATCTATTGTCTTTACTCTGTACAGTACAATTCAGTTCATCTCAAATAAATAATTTTTATAGCAATAGTAGTGTTGATTAACTTTGGTCATAACTTATATGCTTAGAAACATTCTAGCTTCATCAAACACTTTTGTGGTTTTGTTTTCTTTTTCTCTTTACGTCAGCATTTGGAACTAATTTATGCTTTAAATGCCAACCCAGTGGGTCTCCTTTGCAAGGATTCATGCTTAAATTATCCATCTAAAGTTCAGCAGGATTACCAAATTATCTTCACTGAATAATGTGAAACAATTCTAGTTTAAAGTGTACTACTGAAAAAACATCTTGTAACCCTTTTCAATTATTCAGATAGTACACTACTGTACACTAGTGCACTTTAGAGCAAGACTTTTTACGTTTTCCCTTGTAATGTTCCTTCATAAAAATGTTAAGTACTCGCAGCTGCTTTGATCATTCTTTTGTGATGGGTGTGAATTCCTCTACAAGGTCACTGTGTCTGTGGATGATATGATTTTAAATACTGAAAGATATGGAGAGAGATAAAGAGAAGAGAAACCGAAAAAGGATACTGGTCTCCCCTGTGCGTTCACACAATTATAGAATTGTGCTCACAAACATATTAAAGGGATTTATGACTTTTTTTTTTCTGATGTCCAGATTGCTATCATCCATATTAGAAAAAAAAAGAAGAAGCAAATAAACAAAAAATAAAACAAAACAAAATTCTAGTGACCTTATAGAGAAAACCAGTCTCTGTCAGTATTGACTACTACAGGGAATGGGGAGGCATGAGATCTAATTGCATATAGGTTTGACTGCACCTCAAGAGAAGACCACACACACGCGCACGCACGCACGCACGCACGCACACACACACACACACACACAGGGACACATACATATAGCACAGACGTGTGGGCGGGTGCTCTCCTGGTCCTCTGGGCTGTGTTAAAGGGAGTCGCCCTCTGGTGGTGGTGGTGGTGATAGCAGCTGACTGAGGAGGGAAGGGGAGGAGGAGGAGAGGAGGCGGGAGACGTGCTCACGGGGTCACTCGGACAGGCAACCGTCCAGGCCCACCGCGGCACCATGGCGATCCTTGACGTAACCGTGGTGAAGGCTGCCGTTGGGCAGCGGGGTGCAGGCGGCAGTGATGCCGCAGTGCTTCAGCAAGTTGAGGCCGGGGGCGGGAGAGACAACGGCGGGGGGCGGGGAGCAGGACGAGGAGGAGGAAGAGGAGGAGGAAGGGTCCCGCGGTGGGAAAGGCTTCATGGTAGAGAGGATCAGAGCCAGGCAGTCGGCCACGTCTTTGTTGGGGGCACAGGCCAGGGCCGGAGTGTGGCCTGGAATAAAGACAAAAGTCAAACCTAAATCAGATATGTACTCACCAAAAAAGTCAGATCCAGGACATGTAAGATGTATAATGGTTGCTGGAAGCTGGAAGAGACGGTGTTACCTTCCTCATCCACAGCCAGCACAGTGGCTCCTCGGCTAAGGAGGGCCTGCACCACCGTGGCCAGACCGTTACGCGCTGCCAGGTGGAGGGGCCTGGTGGGATAGAGAGAGAGAGAGAGAGAACGTATTGATAGAAAAGGCTGTCACAACCCCCAAGTAATTGACAGCATCATATCAGGAAACTTCAGTAAATTCCTGTGCTCTCACATTTGCAGGGCGCTGTTGGTGGCGTTGATAAGGGTCGGGTTGTGGATCTCTCCCAGAATCAGCAGGGCACACATCTCATGGGCCTAGTGGACACAAAACCACAGTGCATGCTATTGTTTCATTTCCTTCTTCCAGTCTCAAACAATGGGATTGTTAGCGATGCGCTACACTACATGAAGAATTTAAATTTGGTATGGTAATTACTACAGAGGAAAATGAAGCTGAGCATGTTGGGTGAGATTCGTTGAAGGATTAAGGCCCACTAGAGACTTTGTTCCCTTTGTATAGTGTACTTGAGTCATTAGAAAGGCGCTAATAAATCCCACGCATTTTTATTCTAAATCGTAATCAAATCATGTTTATTCCTAGAGCACGTTCAAAACAGGCAGAGCTGAGCAAAGTGCTGTACAACACATTCAAATACAGTATATAAAGATATTATAGAGACTTCTGCGTGAACGAGACTTCTGTCTGCACAGAATGAGGGTGCAGGGGCTGGCTGTTGTTCTCACCTTGCTACAGGCCAGGTGCAGGGCAGTGTTCCTGTTGTCATCCAGCAGCGTCAGGTCGGCCTTGGCTCGGTGGAGCAGAATCGCTGCACAACGGGGAAAAAAAAGGTGACACTCACCCTCAATACATATCAAACTTTATGTTCCTATTCATTCTCAAACCAGGACTTAAGTCACTTTTCTGTTTTGAGTTGCCATCAATGTGTATAAACTGTATTACTTGTTATTTTCAAGTAATGAAATTATTCTTATGTTTGCTATGTATTTCTGTTTATGCATGTTGTTGGCCATTGTAACAACTTAGTCAATGACCGTTTTAAGTGTCTGTGACACAGACCAACAGAGCTGCTGATTAACACGGCCCCAGGAGTCAGAAGTACCCCTAACTCTAACCCCCGGAGGATCAGTCTGAGTGAGTAGAAATACCCCTAACTCTAACCCCCGGAGGACCAGTCTGAGTCAGTTAACCAACAATAACTCTAACCCCCGGAGGACCAGTCTGAGTCAGTTAACCCACCCTAACTCTAACCCCCGGAGGACCAGTCTGAGTCAGTTAACCCACCATAGCTCTAACCCCCGGAGGACCAGTCTGAGTCAGTTAACCAACCCTAACTCTAACCCCCGGAGGATCAGTCTGAGTGAGTAAACGTACCAACTGTGCCGCTCTGTCCCTTGTCAGCGGCCACCATCAGAGCGGAGCGTCCACTTTGGTCCACGGCGTTGATCTCAGCCCCGTGACGGAGGACCAGCTGGAGCCCCGCCACGTCCTCGGCAAACGCCGCGGCGTGGAGCGGGGTCCTACAGGCATAATCAGAGGTAGACCACATTCAGATTTAGCTCACAAAAAAAACAATAAACTTTTGAGATGCAAGTTAAACAGATAGTGGAGTCTAAATATAACAATTCTAAATATAATTTCAAAAAGAAATCAGACGCTTAAAGATCTTAAGCTCCAAGGAATAGCTGATAGAGCTATTTATAGGACTCCCTTCAGCTCACCTTCCTTTGCCGTCTCTGGTGTTTATCATGTGGACGCCTGCAGATTCCAACAGCATCTCCGCAGCCCCACTGTGGCCGTTCATCCTGAGACCAAACACATGTCCATCAACTTACAGCAATGAAATCGCAAAACATTGCATTGACACAGTCACCACATGCACACAGTGCAATGCTTGAAAAATATTTTTCGGGTGTGTGTAACGCAGGATGTCACAGCATATAGGAATGTTAAATTTAGCACTGTTGGCAGGAGAAGTCACAACAACTCACAGAGCACAGTGAAGTGGAGTGAAAGGGTTTCCGGCTTCGTGGGTTGATGTTTTGTGTTCAAGTAAAACCTCCAAACAGTCTTCGTGCCCTGTGAGGTATCCAACAAAAAACAAAACGACATTCAATGAAATATCCGAACTGAGTTAGGGTAGATTTTTAAAAAAACGCTGTTTTCAGTTTTTACGTGTGGATTGCAAAAACGGTCTAAGTCGGTGGTTTTCCTTTGTTATGTCAGAGTGTGCACTGTTAACTCCTTTGCTTACACTTAGCCAAAATAGCAGCTGTCAACGGTTGCCTTGGTAACCCCAGACTCACCCTTTTTTTCAGGCAACTTACTGGCCAAAATGGTTTGCCGTTCTCTTCACAGCATTTTTATGCTTTTTCGTGTGGACAGAGACTTTTTTTACACAAAGGAGAGAAAACGTAGTTTTTAAAAATACCCTGCTGCGTGTGGACATGGCCTTAGATGTCCACACATCAGGGGGATAAAGAAGTCCCTGTCCGAGAGCATTTTTTAAGAAAGCCTTCTGCTAACTGTGATTTAATGTTATTTTATTTTTTTTCAATTCCTGTTTTTAACATTTATCAATATTGTATATTGTATTTTATTAGGTTATCTAAATGTTGTAGCGCTTTGTAAAAACCTCAAAGTAAAACGCTTTACAAAAAAAATAAAATAAAATAAAATAAAGTAAAATAATAATAATAATAATAATAATGACGATGATGATGAGGACGATGAATGATGATGATATCATCATCATCATCATCATCATTATTATTATTATTATTATCCATCCACTCTGGCCCGTCCTGCTCACCTCTGTAAGCGGCCCAGTGCAGTGGGGTGTACCCTTTGTTGTCCAGCAGCGAGTCCTGGTGGTCTGTGGTCATGGCGACCTGCACCAGAGCGCCCAGGATCTCCGTGTAGCCCCGGGAGGCGGCGTAGTGCAGCGGCGTGCAACCCTGGACGTCCCGACACAAAGGAGAGGCCTTGTGCTCCAGCAGGGCCGTCACGCAGTCGTCACGACCCAGCACGGCCTGGAAAAAACACGGGGGAAAAATAAATAAAAGGAGCGCTCATAGCTTCATGTTTTCCGATTGTCCTTGATTTGTCAGCATATTCCACGCACAATGCCTCTGTCCCGTTTTTCAACCACCTAAAAAACAATAGTTTGTTTGCTTTGCATTAACAGAGTGATGTGTACTGCATATAGAGTGCATATATCTAAAATACAACAACGTGTGTATTTTAGTGTCTCACCCCTCTGTGCAGTGCAGTGCTGCCCCTCTTGTCCTTGGCATCGGGCAAGGCCCCCTTTTCCAGCAGCAGGTGGACACAGTCAGTGTGACCTCCCAGCACAGCCAGCATCACCGGGGTCCTGGTCGGTTGGGGTCAGGAGAGATGGACAACAACAAAAAAGTTTAGGTGGACGACAACAACAACAAAATGTTTTTTTTCTTTTGGTTTGGGTATGAGGAACAGATATTTTTTTTCTTTTGCCCTGTAAACTGTTTATGCTGTAAGACTTTGGATTTCAGTTTGGAACAATTGTTTATTGAGAGAGAAACACTCACTGTCCGAATGTGTCAGCGACATTGGTGAGGTCCCCTTCCTCCCCGTTGTCAATCATCATGTGCAAGCAATCTGTGTGGCCATGAGCAGCTTTTTGTGGAAAATAAGAAATGTATTTTAAGAAAAACGAAAACAATTCAAATACTATAAAATACAGTTAGGATAAGTTTAATAAGCAGAAAACACTTCGGCTCAATCGGTTATTACATGGGGGACTGCAATGCCATTCCCTCCTGTCCACTATTCAAAGTAACTAAGTGAACCCCTGTCCATTAGACGTGCGGGCCGACCATACCTGCGACGTGCAGAGGAGTCCACATCAGGCGGTTGTCGTTGAGGAGGCACGAAGCCCCCTGGGCCAGGAGGACCTCCACGCAGCGGACGTAGCCCCGCTGGGCGGCCAGGTAAAGCACGGAGCGTCCCGCCGCGTCCTGCACGTCCACGTACGCCGCCGTCTCCGTCAGCACACGCAGCGCCTGCCAATGACCCCGGTCAGCCTGGCGGATGAGGGAGAGGACGAGGTTAAGAAATGCAGTCATGGGAGAGAAAAAAATACAGTAAAGTGGACAATGTCATTTCTGAAATGCTGAGGCAGAGAAAAGGAGTATGGCGCACTTACAGCTAGGTGCAAGGGACTCACTGGGATACTGCTCTCAATGTCTCCTAACGCATTGAACGACATTTCCAGAAGCTGTAGACCAAAAACAAAATGTACAAGAAACATCAGCTCACCCTATGTTTATATATCAAAAAAATAAAAACACCCAAAAAGCAGATGAGATTCAAAATAAGTTGGGCACTTCGAAATATGAACAAGAGGAAACGGTGAAGGTGTGAACTCACAAGCTCCAGGTTCTGCTTGTTGCCATGGAAAGCTGCATAGTGAACGGCACTGTAACCCTTGGCATTGACAACAGACGGATCTGCACCATTGTCTAACAAATGCTCCAGGCAACTGCACAGAAAACCCAACAAACATAAAGAGAGAGTTGAGGTTGTTGACAAATTAGGGTTTGATATTAGTTGATCATGGAATTCTATTTATAGATTGTTTATTATACAACTTGTGTTTTAAAAACTTTCAAGGTATTTGTTTAATATCTTCAAGAGAAAAAAAACTCACAAGTAGGACTCTTTCGCCCCATCCTCATCGCTCTGATGGCTTGCAGAAAAATGTCTGTCCACTCTAAAAATTAGAAACACATTCTTTCTTTTTACCTCATCCCTCCATAAGAGAACATGTTGGACTAAGTGAGTGAGTGAGCAGCCCCAACCCTCAGATTTACAACAACAGACACGACATTGTGCCATTACAGCTCTATTACATCATCACACCCGACCCTCTAGTAGTTCCATTTCTACAGTGCACCGACCTGCAAAAAGCCTGCGAGGCAGCAGAGTAGTGCAGGGGAGTGCAGCCGGCCCGGTCCGTCTCGTTAACCTCAGCGCCAGCATTCACCAGGGTCACAGTGCACTGGTACCTCCCATTAGCGGCCGCGTAGTGCAACGGAGTCCTGCAAAGCAAAACGACACGCCGTTTGGTTCAACTACAGACTACAAAAAATACCTCTAAGCAGTAGGCACTACGGCAAATACATAAGGTGTGGTATTTTAAGTGGTTTGGGATTCTGGTGGTAAGCTCACCTGCCCATTTTATCCCTCTTATTCAAGTCAGTACCGCTACTTAGAAGCAAGTTCAGACATTCAACATTTCTGTGAAGAGAGAAAAAAATAAAGTGTGAAAGTCAGACTTGAAATAGCAAACCTCAAGATAAAAAAACAGGTCTCCCGTTTTAGAAAACCTGAACACTGAATACTAATGGTTCACACGCCTTAATATAAAACTTTAATTTGACACTCGAGTGAGAGTCTGAAACAGGGACCAGGCTCCACAATGCTTCGCATAATTAGCAAATGTCTTTGAATGATGCTTTGTTTTGAAATGGCAGCTCATAGTGTGGCTTATGCCGGTGGTTCCCAATCCAGTCCCCAAGTACCCCCAAGCCATGCAAGGAATTGGATCTTCCCTAGTGCCAGCACACCAGGTGCAATTAGTCAAGGCCTTAATGTATGTGACTAATTACACCAAGTGTGCTAGAAACTGGGAAGATTAAATACCTGGAATTGCTGGGGGTACTTGAGGACTGGATTGGGAACCACTGGCTTATGAGACAGGCCTCTGTGGCACTCAGAGGAGTGTTCTCCATGCGTCTTACCCTCCAGAGGCAGCAGCGTGCAGACAGGTCCTACCATGGTCATCTGGGGTGTTTATGTCAAACCCAGCAGACAGCACATGCTCCTTACTCATAGATGAAACTATACTATACAGCTGACCTGTTGGTGAGACAACAAAATCAGTGGTGTCAGTCTACATACTGTAAAACAACTCACAAAATGGCCAAACGCTGAGTTAAGGTAAAATGTTTGTTTTGTTTTTGTTTTTATTGATAATGTTTATTGGAAGAGAAAAGTATGTCTTGCTTGCTGGGCTGACAGGATTGTCACTGAGCTGACGACAGTAAAATAAATCTAGCAATACTGGGGTAAATCTAGCAATACTGACCTGAGGAGAGTAACTTCCGACAACAGTCTGAGAACCCATAGAGCACGGCTAAGTGCAGGGGGAACATTCCATGCACCCCTCGCCTGACAAGATAAACAAACCATGGCCATAAAATTATTATTTTTTTAAAAATCACACAAAAGATTAGATCAAATCAACCATAAACATTTTGTAACCTTAAATATGTCGAACCGCCAACGAGATATAAATGTAATATAATTTGATAAGATTCTTCAGACATGGTAAAGTGTGGGTAAAGTGTTGCGTGTCACTAGAAGCCATGCCCTCCTGCAATGTTCCCTCTAATTTATTTCATAGCTGAGCAAACTTTTATCTCTATAAGCCCATGCTTCAGTTCTCCAAAAAAAAAATCCTGATTTCCTCTGTTATGTTAATTTTAAGTGTTTTTCAACAAGTACGTCACTTAAACGATAATAGGAAAGTACAATTTATTTTACCAGCATTTGTTTATTACACTCATATCAGTTTAAGTTATCTCTTTGATCTTCTTTAAATTTCTTCACAGCTTAAAAAAATCTTGTGCGCTGGCCTTTCAACTGATCTGTGCGCCGCATAGAGGGAATATTGCACTCTTGCCTACCTGGCTGTATCTGCCCCATTGGTCATTAGAGTGCTGATCAGAAGCTCATGGCCAAACTTAGCAGCAACATGGAGGGGGGTATTGCCATACTTATCAACACAGTCAATCTCCCCACCTGGGGAAAAAGGAAACAAGAAAGTGATTTAAAAACAAAAAAACAGTACAACAAGATATGAGAATTCAACCATTTCCTCTTGTTGGTCAGTGGAACAAAGGGTTTAGTTACCATTTTGGATAAGGATCTGAGAGCGGGTGAACCGTCCGTGAATGGCCGCCATGTGCAAGGGGCTCTTCCCTTCTTTACTCTGTGGAGCAGGAGAGAAACACAAACCGTAAGACAAGAAAAGGGACTAGTCAGTTGCTGCTACAGTACCTTTCCCTCGCTCTATTAGGATATTTCTATTTTTAACCCAGTCCTTCGAACAGGACTGTCTAGCATCAGGCCTCAACCAGACAGGCACTGTCTGACTCACTCAATGAACATAAAGAGAGAAATGAACAGCCAGCTAGTGCAGCCAGCTGTCCCACTAAATCACTAGAATCTCATAACATTAAGAGTGAGTCTCTTCTCAGATTTAAACAGGCTTCCCGTTTTTGACACTTAAATTCATACCCTATTACCACTTAATGACCACGAAGGAACTAAGTATAACCTTGACAGCTGTAATGTTTCGTTTTTTTGGTGTACATCAACATGAAGACACCACTTACGATTTATTTTATGCTATATCTTAACGACTTCACAGAAAAGCTATCAATGTACCTGCTGGTTGACGTCTGCCCCGTTGTTGACCAGCAGCTCAAGGCAGAGCGCTCCGTTGGTGGACACGGCGGCCAGGTGCAAGGGGGTGTAGCCACTTCGGTTGGGCTGGTTGACGTTGGCGCCGTGGTTGACCAGCTCGTTGGCCACTGCTTCCTGACCCGTGTAACATGCCACATGGAGAGCTGTGTTCCCAAAGGCATTGGGCTCGTCGATCTGTCACACAAACACACACACGCGTTTGATAAGAGAGGGGACGCCCCACACACACCCCAATGAAAGGCATTAAATGGGGTGTTTTATCCATGCCTTGCCAAACTGTGAGTCCCCCTGCTACAGTGTAAAGTGCTTTGGGTGTCTAAAAAAGTGCTGTATCAAATACAATCAATTAATATGTGTGCAACGTTCTACATTATATCTATATTACTATGTAGACAACGTTATCCAAGAAGAGTGTGAGGCAAGTCAAGTGAGTATATATATATATATATATGCATTGCATCTTGGTATAGTACTAACTAACAGCAAATTTTATTTGACTTGTGGAAAGGTAAGTATAGTACCAAATTAAATTACCCATAAAAAAAGGGAGTTACCTCACCAATACCATGCAAAAACACTTGCAACTACTCCAGACTCCCCCATTCATTGGCTGAGCACTGACCTCTGCCCCAAGCCTCAGCAGGTACTTCACAATGTCAATGTGGCCGCTGGCTGCCGCGGCGTGGAGGGGACTGTAGCCCTGCTTGTCCTTACTGCTCTTATCGGCACTGCGAGACACCAGCAGTTTCACCACCTCCAGATGCCCTGCAGGTCCAAGTAGGGTGGTTTGGGGGGGATAGGATTCAGTGTGTGGGCCTACTTTATCATCGGCTTATTTTTTTATATTCTTCCCCTTTGGTTACTTCTTGGCTATGCTAATGGTAGTTTCTTAGTTACTGTTTTCTGTTTTATGTCGTTTCGTGTCAGTTGTATTTTGGTGTTAGCACCTTGGTCCAAGAGAAACAACATTTTGTTCCCTCATACTTGTATGTGGATGAATGGCAAAATAAACACTTTTAACTTGAACTACTGGGCAATACCTAGGCATACATGTTATGCCATTAAACAACAAATTCTGAGAATTTCACAACAGATTACACAAAATTACACAGGAAGCTCAATGTTTTATTGTAAACCATTGAGATGACGGCAGTTTAATGCAAGAGTAACTTGCTGATATTGCCAATATGAACTTACCCAAGTAGGCTGCCCAATGGATCGGTTGTCTCTCCTTTTTATCGATGGCACTCAGGTTGGCCCCTTTGTTCAGCAGCAGTTTCACCATCTGGGTTCATGCATTATTTAAAAACAGGTAAATCAAGTCCCCTTTGTTGTTTCCATCCCCACACTGACCAAATCGCTCAAATATTACACAAAAATTCCCAAACATTAGACAAAAAAGGAGATCTAAATTTTTTTTTCTTTCCTCTCACCTCTTGGTACCCGCTCTGAGCAGCATGGTGGAGGGCTGTTCTGCCGGTGCGGTCGGCCATGTTCAAGTTGCTCAGTTGTGGTAGCAGGGCCTCAGCACATCGTGTGGCCCGGTTGGCGGCAGCAACGTGCAGTGGCGTCTGCCAGAACTTGTCTCGCGTGCTGGCATCCGCTCCGCGCCGCAGCAGCAGCCCCACTGCCCTCTGGGAAACGAAAAAAAATTGAATCAGCTGGGTTGGAAGCAACTTCGCAGCCAATAGCGTTTGTATTACATAGCATTATTTCTAAGCAAACAATTTGAATAAATCTACATAAAGTCAATATGAGCCACTACATTATGAATGTGCAGGGATATCTATCACCAGCTCAGACACTTGGATGAAATACATTGTTAAATATCCTTTTTGCAAGTCACACACTTTATTAAATATGTTTATTACGTCACACTTACTTCATTCCGGGAGGCAGAAGCTCTGTGTAAAGGAGTCAACCACAAATGGTCCTTAGCATTGACACTGGCACCTGTTAGAAAGAGCAGGTGAAAAAGCAATTTCAGTGGGTTGTATCGACAAATGGTCGTAATAACCTAGCTGCACCACACAATATCATTGCACTGAACAGAATTACCTTCCTATTGATATTAATTATGCCATTTTGGCATAGTAATATTAAGTATGTGGAGTCAAAGCCGTTGCGGTTGTACAGTAAAGTGAATAGCTTCCTTGGCAGTGACTCCTCTGTAAACCTAATCCTTCTCAATGCAAATTAGGTCAGACAGGAGAGTTCCAGTCACATTAGCGGGCACACTAGAGGTCAATAGAGCTTACTTTACCTGACTCAATGAGAAGGTCCATTATATGGACATCACCCATACATGCGGCAGCATGCAAAGGGGTGCGGCGCTCTGGGTCCTATGGGAGGAGGATCAGAGAAATATTGTATATTTAATTAAAAATATATTTTACAGTCAATTGCTGAAGATCATTGAAAGAAACCTAGCTGTGTCTTATTGTGAGATATCATTATTCTGATTATAATTATCGCACTGCACCATGCAGTGCATCATCTCACTAAATAAACGCATTATTGAGTATAAAGTGAATTTAAGTAGCAATATACCAGTGCATTGACATCCTCCTTGTGCAATAGTAGTTGTACCTCTTCGGCATTTCGACTGAAGATGGCCTGGACCAGAGGGGGCTGCACACAAAGATATTTGATATCAATTCATGTGACAAGCACTATCAAAATCATGAATATAAATAAGAAGCAGCGCACTCAATGAACAGTTTGACATGGGCTCAGACTATTCTCTGAAACGACTCCATTCTACGGAGAATTCTCCAAAACGCTATGTGGCTAAATAACGCTAGCTCGAGGGGGCTAAACACTAATATTATTTTGAAAGATACATTAACTGGATTGCGGTGCAAACGTATATTTGTAATGCCGTGAATATGTGGTTTAATTACGTTTTTGCGAGTTAAGGCCTCTTCTTGGGGCCCTTGACAAGGTATGCTAAGTATTAGCATTAGCAAGCTAAGCTTGGCCAACAAGTTCCAGACAGAAAACTCTGCGCTTGCGTTAGCGAACGTTAGATTAGCTGCAAATCACAGGCCTAGTTCATCATTGTAAGCCTGATAATTGCTTAAAATAGCAATCTAGCCTGCTAAAGAGATCTATCTAGACGTTCTTACAAAGCTAACCAACTATATGTATAATCGCCAAACGTGTTTTAATATCGCTAACGATCATTGAAGGTTAAACTAATGGTGAAAATATGTGACAAGAGAAAACAAAAAACACGGAATTCTTTCCTCCAGCAAATAGACCAAGCCACAACGGAACGTTAGCGTAGACGACTTAAACCCACCTGGTCTGCAATGTTGAGTACTCCCATCTCCCAAACTCAGCCAGGACGGAGCTCCTTCATTAGGATAAAACTGAGAGGTATATTGAGGTGCGCTACTTAATTCACTTATTCAAACGACATCCATAGCTAAATGGTTGCAGAATAGCAAACCGTCAGTGTTGTTGTTGTCCGTATCCAATGACTGATGCTGGCTACGTCTTTGCTGGTCCGCCTACAGGAGTGGCGGTCTATTTTGCGGTGTGCAATAGCGCCCTCGTGTGGTAAATCAAGCATTTCAAACTAGTTCAAGATAAAATCCTCCGACACATGGGAGGCAGCACGCACAGAGAAACTGCGACTCTGACGTCAATGGGGAAAGGAGGAACAGTTTGTCCCCCAACACCGGTGTAATTTTAGCAGAAGGTCGAAAGTAGTTTGTCGCAGTTTGACGCTAACCTATCTAATTTGAACTTTTTGTATACGAGTTGACGCGACAAATGCGCAGGCCATAGAATGACTTTAACGAACGCTTCGACAATAAAAATGCTGCCTATTTAAAACATATGCAGCAGGGTTAGCTGACCAGCCTAGCAGCTAGCTAGCTCCTATAGCTAACGTTAGCTAACTTATTTTATCTAGCTTCCATTGCCTGCGGGCTATAACATTAACGCAGGTACATGTCGTAGGTACGTTCCGAAGAAGTTACGGAAATACTTTCAGCATTTCTGACCGTTTCAGCTCTCGGCATCTCCCATTGGATCTTGCGTAACTAAAGTTAGCAACCCAAAAGATAAAATTGACATTCCCACAGTTGCAGCGACTGGTTGACTTCATGGCAATCTCCGCAAGTGCCCGGAGGATACCTATGGGTGTGCGAACATTCAGTGAATTTCTGGAGATTGCCACCGTGGGCTCGAGTCGGTCATGTCGCACCGTGGGCTCGAGGGAAAGAATGAAACAAAGCATCAGGTGAGCTTAACATGTAAACATTTTTAAAGCTGAAGCGTAATTGAAAGCGTTGCTCGAGTCTCCAGTGGCTAAATGTTACATAATAATTATGGTTAATGAAAGTGATCTTGGCAGCATATGAGTGCTTTATGTAGTTTTGTTTCTGGCCTATTAGGGTGTCGATACCCTGACATTAGGTTGATTTATCAATTCTGTCTTGACGTCGATGCCTATTTCAAATGACACCTTCTGCACCAGCTGTAATAGCACCTGGTGCCAGCTTTGTGGTGCAACAAGCCAGCGTGAGTGTCACATTACCTAGTTCCATTCATGTTTTTCTCAGAAAATGCCAGCGTGGCCTAAGCATGGCATGGCCTTTCCATCCTTTTCTGGACCAGTATGTGCTCAAGCACCTGACTCTCCCCTGACTTCAATTGACCTTTTTCTTTCATGAGCTAGGGTTTGTATTCCAGAATGTAGCTCATTGTATGCTCACTCCCCTTCTTACGTTTTAGGCACTTGTCATCCTGTGGCATTTTGATGACCAAAACACCCAGAGTGCTCTGCCTGCAGGACTTTGACTCAATGGCGGCGATTCCCAACAGCAGAGGCTTCATCAGCTTCACCAACAAACGGAAGGAGTACTCTGAGCGTAGGATACTTGGGTAAGGCTAATAGAAATCAAGTGTGTTGAATTGAAGGAGTACTGTCTTTTCCAAACTGGTTCAAGGAGTTTATTTAAAAAGAAAACAACAAAGCAATAGGGAGATGGTTCTATGCAGAAGCCTACGCCTTTAGGCTCTGATGTAGCTGGCGCCCAGAAACACAAGTCATTACAAAAATGACTGTTTTTTTTTCTGCTACACCTCTTATGTCTCTCATAGGTTTTCCATGCTGGAGATGTATGAAGTGGTGTCCAATGTGGATGAGTACAAGCACTTTGTGCCCTGGTGCAAGAAGTCCCAGGTCATCATGAAGAGAGCTGGCCATGCCAAAGCCCAGCTAGAAGTGGGCTTCCCACCAGTAGTGGAGCGATACACATCTATGATCACCAACGTACGACCTCATCTGGTTAAGGTAAGAGCCTCCGCCTGCCTCCTTTTAAACTTTTTATCAATCTGGTTATAGTTCACATTTTGGTTATAGTTCATTTTTTGTTTGTTATGATAGTACATATTTGACTTGGTATTGCCTCAGGCGGTGTGCACAGACGGGAAGCTTTTCAACCATCTAGAGACGATATGGCGCTTCAGCCCGGGTATTCCTGGCTATCCCCGCACGTGTACTGTAGACTTCTCTGTAAGTAGCTTAGCTGAGGCCCATTATTAGCCTGTGTGTTTTTTAACATATGAACTTAACCTTTAATTTTCTCACTGACTCTCGCCCTTTTCTAACACTGGTTTAAAATGAAATACATAAAAAGATGTATATTTATATACCTTGTAATTTGTCTGATACAACAATTTCTGTAACTGTGTTTTCATTACCTGTCTTTTCTGCATACACATATCTCTTTTGTATTTTATCTGACAACTATTTCTGTAACTGCGTTTTTATTACTTCTGCGTACACAGATCTACTTTGAGTTCTACTTATTGCCTGTGTGTTTTTTAACATATGCAATTTCTAACAGATTTTCTCCCATATTTAACAATGCTCTGGATCAAAATTAAACACAGAAGAAAACAGACCTTGTATTTTGTCTGACCAAACTATCTTAGTAATAATGCCTTTAATACCTGTCTTTTCTGTATACACAGATCTCCTTTGAGTTCCGCTCCTTGCTGCACTCCCAGTTAGCCACCGTTTTCTTCGACGAGGTGGTGAAGCAGAACGTGGCCGCTTTCGAGCGACGAGCCGGCAAGCTCTTCGGCCCTGAGACTCGCATCCCACGGGAGCTGATGTTCCACGAGGTCCACCAAACGTGAGGCTGGCCCGCCCGATGCGCTCTCTCTCTCTCTCCCTCCCTCCCTCTCTCTCTCATTCTCTCTCTCAATGTCTTTCTCTCACTATCTTCCTTTTTCTCTCTCCCTCTCTTTCTCTCACTCTCTCTTTCTCTCTCCCTCTTTCTCTCCTTCTAGCCTTATCCCTTCCCATTTTATCCCATGGATCTGTACGCCACAGCACACCCCCATTGCTCCAAGTATCCCTTCTGGATGCGAAAGTGCTTCCTCATGTGAAGACAAAAGGACCAATCTGTGCTGGTGTCAGCCTTGAAGTTCAACCTTCACACCTGTACAGCTGTGCTCTACCTCCACTCAACGGACCGTCTTCATGCATCACTATTCACTGAACAGTCAGGTTAGGGAAGCTTTTCTTTTTTTTAGTTTACACAAAAACAGGAAATACATTCTGTGCTTGCACCCCAATTAAAATGACAATTATTGTTTGATATGGCAGATAACAGAAAACAGTGTTGTGAGGGGGGAAAAAACCTCAGCTTTTTGCGACCAATATACTGTAGTAACTCTTCTGATTTTGTGTGCTTGGAACCATGTGACTGAAGGCACCCTAACTCCATTGGTTCATGTGGTCTATACGCCTATGTGTATCCTCCTGACCCTGCAGTATCAAACAAGCATCACTCTTATGCTGGCCAATATTGGTTGCAACTGGTCATGTTGGGGAATAGTAAGCTCTGTTGTGTAGATTTTATTGGCAAACCCGTTGTTATAATTTCGTTTGGGATTCTTGGCGCTTGGATCTATATAATCTGGTCAATGCATTCATTGTATGATTTTTAGTGCATTGTTCAAATAGGTAAAGAGCTTTTTAATTAGTTAATGAACGTTGAGGAATGTGCAATTCTGGGATGAAAAGGTGAGGGAACACTTCCCCCTTTACTGTGGTGTGTGTGATGTGAAAATATTATTTAAGTGCATTACTTTTAGCAGAGGGGGGGGACTTGTGTCTTTTAACTTTTGCTTATAGCTCACTTTGAGTTTTATTTCAACAACAGATGCTGTGGAAAGGTTGTAGTTTAAGTAAAGATCATTGCAGTGATGTTTCAATATACAGGCCAAGGCGACAATGTACTGTCAATCTATGAAACATGTATTAAGCACAGTTCATAATATTGCAAAGTGCTTTACGAGTGCAATATATTATATTTAAAGAAAAAGACAGCAACAATTGACATTTAAACGATTTTAGTTAGCTTTGTTATTCTATACAGGTCATAGCATGACAGCATTTCGAGCAACCAACCAGTTATGAGGACTTATTTATTTTCACATTGTATGTTGTGTATATAAACTGGAGAATTGCTATAGAATAAAACAATATCACAACCATTGCATATAATTCATTGTTGTGTTTTTAATAATAGCCCAGTTTGTTGGTAGATGAACTTACAGATGATGCTGAATAGGGATCACCGTGACTACCTTTTTCAACTGGTAGTTGTAGCAAGAATTGTTTAGATTGGGTATATACATTGAAAGAGCCACAGACGTATTGACAATTGAGAGCACGTACTACTAGAAAAATAAGTAAATGTAATTTTTATCAATTGGCTCTTTTTGAATACAGTCTATTTCCAAAGTAAAATAAATAAAGAAATATTTACCAAAATGCCTAAAAATTAATTTGACAAACACATTATTTTGAGGACAGCTAGTTTCCCTAAAGCTTTATGCATAAAGAAAACAGAAGTTTAAGAAGATATCATGAACAGGTTTAGGCCTAAAGTTAGATTGTGGGGCCCGATTTGAGACACTACCTTTGTTCCACAATGCACTGGTCTTTGTAGAATCGAAGTCGGGCTAGTGAAATGTGTCTGTGTGTAAGGGGCTACAGTGATATTCAAGCAGACAGTGACATACAGGGCCGTTCGAAGGGCAGTCAACATACAAGAAACCAGAGCAGGGTGATGGTATCTGGGGCAGCTATTAATAACAGTTGAGGAAAGAGGTGGGCACTACTTAAGACTATTATTTTTTCTTGGTTAAACCAATCTCCTTGAGAATAAACCTTGCCCCTTACATAATATTGATTACTACATTTGCCCAAAAGCCTGATCATTTTTCTACTTGGCTTCAGATGTAATTTAGAAAAAGAAAAGGTTTCTGAAGCCATCTTTAAATAGTCCTTATAATGAATGAGATTCCCAGTGTTTGAGATGTTTCCAAATTGTAACGCAATCCTCTGGTCACTCACATGACTGCAGTCCAAGTCAGGCTGTTCAAGCTAAAAGATTTAAATTTTTTTTACTAAGAACTGCAGGATTTAATCTGATCAACTGACTGATTGGCTGAGGGTTATTGGGTCCTTCTCAGGTGGCCACTTGGTAACAAAAGGTTGAGTGAGTTTTTACCTTTACTTATGTAACAGTATCTCAAAAGTCATATGACTGCAGTTCTTTCCAAAGCCAGAGGAGGGAGATTGGCCTGCTCTGAGCAACTGTGCATGATTGGCATAGCCCCAACCTGGTCTAGTAAAGGTTGTTCAGATCATTATATATTTGTATTTTTATTCCATCATATAAATATTGAGAAATCAGTTACAATACTTTAATCAGAAAGCTGGGGTGCGATATCTTAATTAAATCTAGATCAGTTGACCCCATACCTTAGATTCGTCATTTATGTAACCTTGACTCAACACCCAATAAGTTACATACTGCAATTTTGTTAAAAACTTTTATTATTTTTCCTTTTTAGTTAAGTTTTCCAATTTTACTCTCTTAAGCACTTTTCTCGCCCGTTTAACCTATCCTATCCCACCCCAGTTTCTCTGATAAACCCAACTGCAATGAATTTCCTTTTCAAACACAACCTTTACACTCCTTTGATCAAAATAACCAGACTTCGAGACAAAAACAATAAGACGAACATGCCAGTTAGCCAGAAGGGGAAGACAAAAGCAAGTTATAGAAACTCCAAAGGATTCAAGTGAAAAACTGACCAAACTATTAAAACAAACTTAAACTAAACAAAATGGAGTGTCACAAAATCCATAAGCGCACAGGTGAAGTTACTACAAAGAAACGAACCAAAGAGCAAGCTTGAAACATTCAAAAGTAAACGCCTGCCAAACTGCACCAGCAAAACCCATGGGAACAGGCAATATAACTATTTACAAGACAGCTGTAGTAATGGTACATATCTAAAATAAAAAATAGTACATTTCCAAAGAACAGAAAAAGTAATATTTTTATATAATGCAGGTGGTCATCATATGCATGTTTAACCTATAGTGACTGTGTCAGTGATTCAAGCAATACAGTGGTGTAAAGCTCATACATTCAAGCTATACAAACCTATGTACACAAAGTATAAATAAACCCACAAAAAGGTTGAAGCAACCACGTTTTCTATTTTCATACAATATTTAACACTCCATAACCTCCCCATAAAGGACACAGATTGTATTCATCCTGAAGTGGAGTGGGATAGGGGTTCTACTGCTACAAATTATAGGTTTCCAAACTAGCAAGTGCTCATTTTGAAGTAGCAGTTTTGATCACTGAAGCGCTCTTTCCTGGGGATTTGAGTAACACACGCACACACACTATACATCAAAAATAAGACATGACCAACGGTATACAACGCTTTCTGGCAGTCCACTCGTATTCAAGCTTGCTCTTAAGCGTTTGTTGTAGCAAAACATCTTTCACTCAATACCTCTAACATACTGTTACTTTATAAATGTTATGGTTTCTGTACACATCTATGCTTTAAGGTAATCCCGAATGCTATTTGAAGCACTTTCGGGGCTACTTAAAACAAAGACATTCAAAGAGAGAAAAACACAACATACCTTTCGGACATGGTTATTTTGATCTTAAGAGAAATTAAAGGTTATGGAAGACAGTACACAGACAACTGAGAGAGATGACAGAAGATTTATAAGGGCAATCTCCTTTCTAATGGATTTACATACTAGCATAGCTTTGCTGAACAGCTTGAACATTTTATTGGGAGAGGGCCTTTTCCTAAACTGGAGTGTTCATACTGGGAGTGAAAAGAGGGTGAGGCTGGGGTGAAGCCAAGCAAAATTGCATAGAAAAATATGGTGGCCATTTTAGGTGACATAAAATTGTTTTCAATGTTTGCTATGATACATCTTTTGCAATCAATTACATTCCCTTATGGGGTAGAACGATAGTTCTGATATATTTTTTTCACACCCTCATTTGCTTGGTATGGCGCAGTCATCTACAATAGTAAAATGGGGCCTGTGATGTTTGTGATGCCAGAACATGGCACTATGAACCTGAGGAACAGAGGTAGATTGTTAAGCTCTGTGCCACAGTAGGCATTAAAACATGAAAGCAGCCAAGACTAGCATCTGGAAAGGCGCGTGGGGGATAGGGAACTAACAAAAATAAAAATAAGAACACTCCTATAAAACAAGAAGCTGGGAAACATGTTCATCTGAAGTCTTCACAGCTTCTAAAAATATGGGTGTGATGGGGGAAAGCTTGTGTCTATGGTTACCTAACGCTAACAAACCTCATGTGAATAAAGGCCCCTAATTAATTTTTTCCTTTCTCTCATACTTAATTTTAAAGCATACTGTCTCTGAATCGCAGTCTCCACTGAATGTTGGCTAAGGACAACAGGGTCAACCCAGTAGAATAATTCGACATGACATTACCTCTTTTCCCTCCTTTTTTTTTTTCTTCTAAACAACAGCCTCCCCCACCCCGCCCCAAAAAACACTTTTCGTCTTCCTGGGTTGGTGTTCAGCCCGACTTGGCCCCCACCAGGGTCATGAGTCCGTCTGTGCTCATGGACTTGGGGCGCTCCAGGGGGAAGCCCAGAGCTCGGCTCCAGATGAGCTGGGCAAGGACTCCCAGGGCCCGGGAAACGCCGAACAACACAGTGTAGTAGTTCATCTCCGTCATTCCATAGTACTGTAAGAGGACAGGACAGGGTAACAAGTTTGACAATGACGGCCACATCGGTCAGATCATTATATTTTTGCTTATAAATATGCTCATCATCAATTAGTCAAATCTTATTCAATTGAAAACAATCCACGTAGTGCCTCCCCAGTGCAATACAGACAGATGGCAAAAATAATGATAAATTATATGATAATCAAAGACACCACAGCCGTGGTTATTTAGTTTCATTTAGCGAAAGCAAGCACCAATCCACAGGGCCCTACCTGCAGCAGAACCCCACTGTGAGCGTCTACGTTGGGCCAGGGGTTCTTGGCTTTGCCCTGCTCCAGAAGCACGTTGGGCACAATTTTGTAGAGCTGAGCCACCATCTTGAAGAGGGGGTCGTTGGGGAGGTGTTTGAGGGCGAACTCGCGCTGGCAGGTGTACCTGGGGTCGGTCTTTCTAAGGACGGCATGGCCATAACCGGGCACCACCTAAGAACACACACCACATTCAACATGCCATCCAGTTACACAGACCTAGTTCTAAAGACTAGGGTAAAAAAATCTGTGAATTATACAGATAACTTTCATGTTGTTTCCATCTGACTGGCAATAGAGGGAGAGGTGAATTCCTACCCGGCCAGACTTAAGTGTGTTCCAGATGTAATCTCTCATCTTCTCGTCGGACACTTCGCCTCCCAGCTCCTTCTGCAGGGCTGTCAGCCAAACCAGCACCTCCTGCAAGATGCACACAAACACCAGCAAGATCAACAACACTGGCACCCTTAGCTCCAGCTCAAACTGTCTAGCATCTTTACTATTTGATGACTTTGCAAGATCAAGTCCTGGAGAAAAGGTCAAGCAGAAGTTTCATGGAATCGTAATCCACAAACTACTTTTTCATAATAACATTTCCATAAAACGTTTAGGTCTCATGGTGGCTCCGACGAAAAGCTGGGCTGTGGGAAGGGAAGGGGACAGACCTGGTTGGCGAGGCCGTGAAGAGGTCCAGCTAGGCCATTCATGGCCGCGCTGAAGGACAGGTAGGGGTCGGACAGGGCACTGCCCACCAAGTGGCTGGTGTGGGCGCTCACGTTGCCTCCCTCGTGGTCACTGAAAACACAGTTCACAAAGACTCTCTTACTTTTATTCCAGAAACCTTTCCAAATATGGATAAAACTATTTAGCAAAGAATCTTTCAACAACACAGACAGCATGTGGACAATAGAGGGCAGAAGTTGTTGTTTAATCTCCAAGGCCAAATTCATGACAGGGGTCACAATGGTGGCAGCTTATATTTCATGTGACTTACCGAGTCATTTTACAGCCATACGGCAAAGGTTTACCTTTCAGTAAGGGGACAACAGAAGGAGAATGCTGCATATTCCCAGTGGCCATCTTTGTTTGACTAATCCTGTCTATAGTGTATTCTGTGTGGGTCTCAGATATAAATAGTTTGATATATCGGGTTTCTCAGCGTGGTGTATGTTTTCTCATCACACACCTTAAAAAACCCATCTATAAAGTTCAATCATTTTAGTCAAGTCAACAAACCGTCTAGATTTGTGGGGGGAGGGTGGGGTGGGTACCTGTGGATGGTGAGGTAGAGCCTCATCAGCTCCTGGAACTGAACATCAGTGTAGCCCAGCATGTTGGTGAAGTTGTGGGACCAGTCCAGGTTGGAGTCGATGGCTCCGATGCTGCTGCCCTCGCGGTACAGGTTGCGGTAGATCTTGGCCGCCACGCAGGGCAGCTTGGCGATCAAGTCCATGGAGTCTTCATAAACGAACTAAAACGCAGCCAGATATGGCAGAGGAAATTAGCAAACCAACAGAGAGGGGGTATTGGTTTTTGCAACACAATAAAGACATGACGTGTCTGTTTAAAAATGTCCTTAACTTTACAACAAGTGTTAGCTTTTAAAATAGCAAAATCTTAAAATGACACGATAGGAATCTGTTAATAATGTGTAAGTGTGTACGTTGTGCGCAGTCTCACCTCCCAGTACTTGGCCTTGTTGACGCCCTCGGCGTAGGCCCGAGCGAAGCTGCTCTCACTGTTCAGCGCCGTAATTGCAGCGCTGAACTGGGACATGGGGTGCAGGTTGGTGGGGAAGTTATCCAGCATGGTGACTACGTGGGAGGGGAGAGCTGCTCTCTTGGCCCACTCTTTGGACAACCAGCCCACCTGGAAGACAGAATAAAAAAACACAAAGAGGACACGCTTAGATGGGATGGACTTCCAAGACTTGCTCCTCCACTTACCAACATTCCCACAAGCACTACTGTGACATGTAGTAGACATTTTTGGCGCTTAGAACTCTAACATACCTAACGGCTGGCACGTTACGACCTGCTAACAAGATAGAGTGGAAGAGCGGCAAATCCTTTTCACGGAATCACACAGCAGGAAAGCCTACTAATCCACTAAAACCAGATCAATGTTGGCAATGCGAGAATTGACCAGTAGACACCTTCAGTCCAAGACCATAAATACACTCATGTGTTATTGTTTTCTTGGCAATTATATTTATCAATGACATGATTAAAAAGATGCACCGTATACACTTGCACATATCCTCATGGTGACACAATACAGCTTTTTCTCCAAGTTGACATAATCAAGTTTCTCCCTCTATAATTGAACCCAAACAGTTTACCAGCTCTCACCTGTTCGTCTGTGGGCACCTGCCCTGTGACCAGTAGCCAGAACAGACCCTCTGGCAGTGGCTCTTGACCTCCTGGAGCCTTCGGCAGCAGCTCCTGACACTCCGGAATACTGTAGCCCCGGAAACGGATGCCCTGAGCGATGACAGTAGGGGACAAGCACAAATGAGTCCACATACAGGACCAAAAAAAAAAAAGTTCTTTGTTCTTACATAATAAAGCAGCAAGCATTACCAAATTAGGCAGGCTTTTACTGAATGCAGCTCTAAGTAGAGATGTTATTTAGTGTCATGTGAGATTAAAGAGAGGCTGGCATTGAAATGCTACAATTCCAGTTACATAATCCAATTAAGTGGATGCAATTTAGATAAGTGCTTTTGGCTATCCACAAACGGGGGGGCAAAGGTGCGCAACATTTCATTGTGCAAATGTCTGAATTGCAAATTTATTGCAGAGGGAGTGGTTTGAGGTGTGCAGACCTCATCAGGATCCAACACCGAGGTTTCATACACCAGACCCTTCATTCCTCTCATTCCACCATAGACCTGTTGATAAAAAAAACACATAACTTCCCATTTAAGGCTGCATGCTGGATCTCAAATTACAGCAGAATTAATACCGTTCCAATATCGTTCTTAAAACACGATTATGCAACTTCATATTTGATAACATGATTATATAATACTATAACAGTTTCCAGCTTTAGTTAGTGGGTCATCCAACAATTACTTTAAAATAACTCATACATTTGTAAATGTAATGTCACAACAAATTATGCAACATCATGAGAAACAGCTTAATTCTCGTTTATTTATTTTTGTGAAGGGGCCTATTTTTGTTAAAGCAAACAAACTTAAGTAATGACCTCAGAGAAACATAACCTAAGGTCATCGTGGCAACCAGGACGAGGTCAAAGATTGTGTAAAATCGCAAGCGCTGTGACACCAAAATAAGGATCTGTGTGCGTTCTCTGCACAGTGAACTTCAAGATGGGCAGTACGAGGAAAGAGTTCCAGTGACTCAGCCAAAAGTAACAGCTAGCATATACAGGCCATTATGGGATGCTCCTGAGGGGTCATGTACAGGACTAAATAGGTTAGGGAGACAAACTAAACCTGATCATCTAGAAAAGATAAGCTCCCTTGAGGACACAGGCACAATAAGGCACTGTTGTATTTGCTTTAGCGATAGGACATCTATACAATTAAAGTTGAAGTCCTCCTGACCAGTGGGGGGTCTAAGGGGTGGCCCCCTCTGAAATCGAATTGCCCCCCCTCCACTGCCAGAATTTCAACAAGATTTAAGTTGTATTCTCTCGCCCTCCCCCCTATGTGCAATTTTTTGTGCACGCCACTGCTCCTCACCATGTCAACAGTGACTTGGCCGATGTTGGTTTTGCCGTACTGCTGTTTGAAGCTCTTGACCCGGCTCTGCTCTTTGGGGACCAGGTCCGACAGGACATCCTTCAGATTCTGTAACGCCACAAACACACAAGTATATATGAGCAAACAACACAATTCAACAAAACCACCTCTGTGAAAAGAGTTGTCTGAAGACATTGTCAAAGTATGATGGTGAATAATTTGAAACAAAAACAATATATATATTTGTTTACATTTAACAACTTTGTGACTTGAACATTTTACTTGGCATAGCTATTATGAATGCAGCACTCAGGTGCGGAGTCCTGTTCTTAGCGAATTAAACAACCCAAAAGGGGACAAAAGAAAGAAAGTCCAAGGCACTCTTCAGGCGGCCAAAGGGGTTCTGCATTATAATGTTGGCATGCTGACAATTTGAACATTGATTTTTAGCTAAATCATTGCATTCCTGTCTTGTCAAGCACCCTCCCCCAATGTGACATAGGATAGGCTGGGGGGGGGGTTGAAGTGCATCCCAGGTCCAATCTACTTACCGTTGATGCGCTGGCATGTCTGGCAGCCACAAGGACACAGGTGGCATTCTGAAGAAAAAAAGAAATTAAAAAAAAAGGACAACATAAGGACATTGTAAGCGTGTTCATAAACACTGAAAAGGATCAGCATGGTTGTTGACATGTCATTTTTCCTCAAGATGCTTGTAGTGTAAATAATTCCATAAATTGTGAGCTCAACTATATGTCGGAACAGGCCAGATGACGAGTCCTAAGAAAACGGTGCTAATTTCCACCCTCTCTTGCTTGCAGTCCCTCAATTATGTTTTTAGACGACCTCTAAATTAACGAATGAGCCATGTCATCTGCTACTAAATATAGCACAGTCCTAACCAGGAGTACAATAACGGGATAGTCCCTTAACAGTAATTAGGCTACCTGTCTCAATTCAATTAACCACGGCTATCTTCAGACCATTGTATGGCAGCAGTTCTGATTACAATCCTTGTTACTCCATCAGCACCAAATCAAGAGCAGCTGCTAGTTCAGAAGACGAGCCAGTAATTATGCATGCAACTAGCCTGCAGGCGATCTAGGTACAGCCACACCACCAACTTGGCTATGCTTCACCTCAGCCCCATATCATCCATCCAGCCATCCATTAGCTATACCGCTTATCCTATGCAGGGTCGCGGGGGGGGGCTGGAGCCTAACCCAGCCGACACAGGGCGAGAGGCGGGGTACACCCTGGACAGGTCGCCAGTCTATCACAGGG
>JAVQIZ010210951.1:0-19230 GCA_036023535.2 Galaxias brevipinnis
ATATCCCTGTGTGTGACACTGGGTGTGTGTGTGTTTTTGTGTATTTGTGTGTTTGTGTGTGTGTGTGTGTGTGTGTGTGTGTGTGTGTGTGTGTGTGTGTGTGTGTCTATATGTGTGTGTGTGTGTGTGTGTGTGCGTGCGTGTGCATGTGTGTGTGTGTGTGTGTGTGTAAGAAAGTGATTGTGTGAGTCCAAGCGAGAGGAGGAGGAAGCCGTGGTTGGAGAGCTGGTCACACTCAGCCAGGGAGAGTTTACCACAGGGCAGCCTTCAGGGTCTGCGAGCTGAAGGGTCATTCTCCCCGGCCGATGGGACCTGATGTTTCACTGTGCCTTCAGAGGAACTCGGCGAACACCTCAGGTCAACTATCGGGTTTTGGAAATCTTCAGAACAAATTGAATGGTTTGCTATCCCTGAAAAGACTGGTTGTGTTGTCTTAAATGTGTACAGTACAAACAGAAAGAAGCAGCAGCAAAGGCTAGATAGGGAATCAAACGCTATGGGAATTTCTCATAGATTCTTCAAAGAGACCCGGTGCCACTGAAGTAGTTTCACTAAAGGATGGTGAATGATGATTTCAGTTTGCAGGCAATTGCATCATTTGAGATGTTGCTGCAGAAATGCATACTGTAAAAAAAGAAAAGAAAAAAGAGGGTGGGGGCGGTGTGTGTTTGCATGGCAACTAGCAGTTTTTGATGAAAACTTGCCAAGCTGTGACATTTATCCTCAGAGCTGAAAATTGGCTGTTGAAGATTCCAGGGAGGTTCATAAGACGCTACGTCAATATGAAATGTGTTTTGTATGTTCTTACTCAACCTTACTTATACTAGCCTGAGTCCGTGATTGGTCAATTAGATTGACTTTAAATCTTCTATGTCACAAATCGCTGCGATTCAGAATGGCTTGTAAAACAGGGTAGATGTGTTGTCAGAGGTGAACTAGAGAAAATACAAAAGGCACATTTCACTTTTTCATGTTGTTGGTATAATCCTGTTGAGTGATAAAACAATGCTAGACAAAGAAATATTCCAAATCTTACATTATGGTCCCTTTAAAAAAACTTTGTTCTCCTTTTTCAAATCCCCTTTTCTGTCTCATCATTCAGGGCTGTGCAGAATGATACAAGAAACAAAAGGGGCTTTTCTCAACTATATGATCCAATGTTCTCTCGATGGAGGAGATTAGGAGTGTGTGTGTGTGTGTTTAGTGATCACGTGAGGGGAGGGAGGGAAGCTGTAGTGCTGGACTGGGACAATACACCCCCCACCCCCCTCAGACTAGCCCCTCTCTGTCCCACGGCCTCCACCTTCTTGACAGCTGTCCTGCCGAGCCGGGGGATACTTACCCGTGGATAAGAGGCTTTGCTGCCACAACTGATCAGACATCACCCTCGTTCAGGGAAAGAAATTCATGTTTTTACTGCGTTTAAGTGTGAGTCTGAATGTATGCTGGGCTTTTTGTGTTTTCAGGTGTTTTTGTAGTGGCTGTATAGGTTGACATGTGTTTGTGTGTGTGCATGTGTGTGTGTGTTTATGTGTGTGTGTGTGTGTGTGTGTCGGTGGTACTGAATTAATTTTGGCAGTGAAGAGATGTCTTAATTACATGTCTGCTGTAGAGCTACCTAATGAAACAGTCTGTTCCCCTGATTGCTTTAGCATGTGCCAGTGCACACACACACACACCCACACACATGCACACGCACACACGCTGAGCACAGAGCATCTATCTATTTCATACACATACAATACAAATACCCTGCTCCATCTAGCTATCCCACACCCTAATGCACAAGCCCAAAATTCGATCAATACATGAGTGATGGACCCCCACCTCACCCACCCACCCATATTTCGGGAGGAGGCTTGTTGCTCCCTAATTAAATCAAATCCCACCATTCACATACACACACAAACACACACACACACACACACACACACACACACACACACACACACAGCGGAGCACTTCAACCTGCCGCTGTGCTGTAATTAGGCCTAACTGTCAGGTGTTGAAAGTCTCTCTGGCCCACTGTTTCTGTTCTTTGAGCTCCGGGTACAAAATCGATGGGATTTTCATTGTGAGACCATCGTTGACTGATTCTGGGCCAAGCGATCTTGATTAGTGTGTGGATATTCACAAGCTTTCTGGCTCCACTTACATAGGTTAAACTGACAGTGGTTTAGATGCAGCAAAACACATGAACATTTTACCTCACTCAGCAAACCAAGAAGTGGAATTGCCTTCGAATTTGAGCTTATTGTTTTTGATATAACACTTTGTCGTGATCTTTGGAATGTATAGGTTTTGTTATGGCATGGCTTCCTAAGGGGTCCTATGTGTTTCCAACTCTGGGTGTGTGTTGTAACTGCATGGATTCTGGAAGCCCTTTTCCTGGGAATAATCTGTGCAACCCTGGACTGCTGATAGGACCTCGTTTGAACATGGAGCGGCCGTTTGGCAAGAGGCGACCTTTGAGTCACAACACCGGGGTCAAAGGTGGCCTGCGTGGCTGGCACTGTTTGTTTCCTCACCAGTGGGTGATTGCATGCGGTAGTACTGTATTCAGATACGTTTAGAACCTAGACTGTTGAGACATCAGACTGAAGGCTCAGTGTTCTGCGAGCTATTTTTTACATTCATCAGGAACATTTCAGGCCGTTCCATCGTGGAGCGTGGGTGTTAGCAGATTATTTGCCAAAGTAACCAAAGTAAAATGATTTACATTTAGTGACCGCTTTTGTTGGCTGGCAATATCAGCCTATTGCTTATTCACTTGAACAACATGTGCATCCAATTATTATTGACTGTTAAGTAATTTGTCATTAAATGTTTAAATCTGACCACGCTATTGCTATCACTACTCTATGGCATGATCACACACACACACACACACACACACACACACACGCACACACACGCACACAAACTTACACCCCTCCATCTCAGGACCTGACGGAATGTTAAATACACAGAGTCAGCGTCGAGCATCCGGTTTAAAGCATGCACCGTAGGTGAGCCCAGGGTTAGTGCCCCATTAATTGATGGTCTGTCAGGTTCCATCTGTGGTCGCCTTGTCACCACACTTAAACACATATACAACTCTAGAACCTGCTCTCCTCCTCACCCCTTGGCTCCTTGTGCTTGTGGCAGTCCCACCAGCCCACTGGACACTCTGTGCACTTCTCTGTCTTCACTGCCACTCTGCGTGGGGGGGTTCAGTGCTGGGGTGGAGGTGGTTGGCTGCTAGAAACACGCCACATTGAGCTTTCCAAAATGTGTGTGCTAATTACCAGGTCTGTGTCAAGCTTGAATCAGGATGCCCCTTGGAGGAGATAGGGCTGTAGTTTTCATCTAAACAGGAAGTTGCACAAGCTCTGCTCTCTGGCCTACTGAGAGAGAGTGAATGGCCAAACAGCTGTGGCATGAGTGTTTCTGTGTGTGTGTGTGTGTTTGTGTGTCTGTGTGTGTGCGCGTGCACGCATCTGTGTGTGTGTGTGTGTGTGTGTGTTGAAAATAAATCAGAGAGTGAAGCATTCTATTCTCTTTCCCAATCTGAAAAATGACGTGAAAACGTTGCACATTCTTTCAACATGCTCATTTGCAAGTTTCCATTTCCAATCTGGCCCAGAGAGGCTGCTGCTCCAGTGACGTTGTCAGGCACTGGGAGGCCATCGGAGCCCCACGCTGGGTAGTTGAGTTCATCCTGAATGAATTGAGGACAACTTGTGAAAAAAGGAGGCTTATCGAAGAGGCACAAATTACATTTAGCTGACAACTTAAGAAAGTTAGCGGACATTGCCAATACTTTCAAAATAACCTTCAGCAAACTAGAAAATCTTCAGAACTTCAGACGTCAGAACCCATTGCTCTTAAAAAATATTCAGTGGAGTGATTTGTAGCATATGTATTGTGTAGTGTTGTATATAAGTGTGTTACTGGCAAATCCGCTGAGTGGTGAAGAGCTGGTTTCCTGTGATCCTATAAAGATAGTAATTTGCATTAGAGCAATTCACTGTACAATTTAAATGACATTTTGTACAGTGTGTGTTACTGCGAGTGGATAGTGGTCTGAGGCCTGCAGGTGCGCCCCCCCCACCCTCACCCCCCCCAACCCCCACCCTGGAGCACAGGAATGTGAAATTTAAATCCAGCCAGCGCTCATGTGTGTCCCGTGTAACCACCAGTACGTGTGTGTGTGTGCTTGGTGTGCGCGCGTGTGTTTGAGACCCTGTGCGTGTGTCTTCGTGCACTTTCGTTCAGAAAGCACACTCGACCATAAAAAATACCCGTCTTGAAAGGTTTTGTGCTTGTTCTCTATACCGCACACAGGTTTAAAATGTTGTACATGCGTAATACTAGACTTACAGTATACCCCTGCGATCCCAACCTTCAGTCTATACAGGATATGTAGAACAAAACAAAATATTTAATTTTTCTAGTACATGACATTAGTATCAAATACATCGATGAAAAGTCATTTCCTATATTATAATGACTTTTCACATGAGAATGCCATTCTAAGTTGGAGTCCAGCCGGAATAGTAATGACTGCATGAAACTGCCAGATGAACATCTCTGCTAACTGTTCATTAAATGAGCGATCAATGTCTACACGCGTGGTTTGGCGGGTGCTGGGGTAGATGAAAGGTTGTTTTTGTTTGTTTGTGTGATTGTGTGTGTGTGTGTGTGTGTGTGTGTGCCGTCGCTTGCACTGGGGATGAGTCCCCTCACAGCAAGCTGCATTTCCATTACACGCCCCCTTAGCCCTAATGATTGACAGCTTGCCTAAATAGGTCATCTATGTAAATGCCAGCCTGTCAGTTTACATTGCGGTACGCGAAGCAAAGTCAGCACCATCATGTGTTCAAAATAATGTGTTCTGAATCGGTGAGGCATATTTCTGCAAGACTGCATAGTGGGATCAGCCGCGTTTGTCAGTGTTCACTCAAAGCTGATTGGCGTTGACTTGAGCGATGTGGTGTTTCTACGTTGAGTAAATACATCCTTTATCACCCTTGGGGAAAATGGTTGACAAGTCGGCTGTCTGAAGCTTTCTAGGCTTTTTATCGTGATTGAAGTGGGAATCATGTGTAATTTCATATTCTGTTCATGAATTTGTTTGATAGATTGCACATGTAGGCATCGTAATTCAACTTCCACTTTTGAGGGCGTTCTAAAGATTGCTTTATCGCTTCCCACATATTCATTTGTCTTCCCCTCTCTTTCTCTCCCTCCCTCTCTACTCTCCCTTCCTCTCCGCAGACTCAGGGCCCATGAGCACGCCCCACTCCCACCACCCGTCCATGGGCGGCATGGTGGGACACCCGTCAGTCATCAGCACCTCGTCGCGCCCCCTGCCCTCCCCCATGGGCCCACTGGGCTCCTCCATGAACGGCCTGCCGTCGCCCTACTCCGTCATCACCACCTCGCTGGGCTCGCCGGCCGGCCCCATGCCCTCCTCGCCGGGGAACATCTTCGGCTCGCTCGGCAGTCCACAGGTGAGACGACGACGCGGGCCGGTGGGGGGGGTTGGGTTGGCCCAGGGGGAGGGGAGCGGGGGGCAGACCCCTCTGTGACGTGCTCCGGCTGGGGACGTTGGCCAGAGGCCTGTTTTAATATGTGTTGGGAACCGTAGGTCTGACTTTAGGCGTGAGTTTGATGATCCCTATGGAGATTATTAGAAAATGCTGCATATAACCTACGAGCGTCCCATAAGTTCCATTCTGAGGAAGGACCGCCAAGGTGGGAGTCTATTTGTTACAGCTTGCTTTTTGGGACCTCAGACCAATGGATGTTCTTTCAAAATTGACTAAACAAAACAATATATACGTATATATACAGTATATATCTTATATATTTTACACAATCTTGCAAGTTAATATCACAACAAATAAAACACTACAACAATATGAAGTATAAAGAAATAATATTTAAATAAACACGTTACAGTTAAACATGAATAAGAAAATAATTAACCTGGATAAAAATACTGTACAAGGTACTAATATGTATAGAACATGTCTGTATATTTTCACTAGAGCCACTATTATGGCAGGTTATTCTGCATTTGGTTTTATAGGAGATGCTTGTTCAAAACGACTCTCTCTTGTATCTCTGTCTACTCTTTGCCTTGAGGTTACGTCTTAATTCAGCTTTGAACACCCTAAGAAACCGTCGCCATGCTCTAGCTGTGGCCCTCCTGCATAACTAAGGACAGCTGCAGGTTCTCTCTGTCCAAACCCTGGCTTGACTGACCCAGTAAATACCCACTCTCTCCTCCTAGCCTCCGCGTGACCTTTACACTTCTCCCCGAAAGGTCAGACCCCCCCCCTGCCCCCTCCTGAAGCGGTATATAGCGACTGAGCCTGAGAGACTAGGAGGCTGTGGAAGTATGAGCTCTTTACCCGATTACCACAGGACCTGGGGTAGGAGGACCCCCGTTCTCCTCCTCCCTCTCTCTCTCTCCTCCCTCCGGCTTTCATCGTCTCATCTAGGTTATTATAACAGGGTCGCTGGCCACAATAGCCGACACCTCCCCCTCCCTGTAGCCCGGAAGGCGTCCTTTTAACCGGGGTAAACAATTAACCGCAACACCCCCACTGTCCTTTTTCACTGAACTACGGGAGCAAAAAGAGCTGCTCTCCTTTTCCCCCTCCATTCGGTGAACTACAAAACCCAGGAGGCTGGCTGAGCTCTTTAACCGTGCCGAGCCACATCATGTTCCAGAGGCTGGGGGGTGGGTGGGGGGGGGGGGTGGACCAGCTGCTGCCGGGCAGAGTGGGAGATGATATCCATTAATCCATTGGACAGTATGGATCCCCGCCTCGGGGAACAGGGAGCCAATGGCAGGCCGGATGGGACCTTACGTTCAAACCTCTGTTCACGGTCGGCTGTCTTTTGACGGGTGATAGCGGAGGCTCGACCTCAAGGCGTCGGCTCGAGAAGTGCCCTGTGTGGTATTGTGCGAGGGACGTCTCGGGGATCCTATATGGGTCAGTCTGCGGGTGAAATGGAGTTCATTGGAAAATGACTGGTCGTTCGATAGCTAAATGGAGCCGGGTGGGCTGCTCGTTTCGGGCCACGACAACACTAGTAAAGCGCACTCGAACGAAAGCCTGGAGTGTAGGCGATACGGCGTGTCATATAAAGGATGTATGAGCATCAATAATGTAAAAGCTCTAGCTTGTAAACCCTTAACATAAAGACGTACCTGTTTGGTCAAGGCTATGACAGAACTAACCGACCTGATTTGACCTGTTTGTGATTTGAATACGTATTGACTGCTTCACTTTTACTTTGAATTGACTACAGTAAGGCTTCCTTCTATTTGTAAAGTGTGCTTGGGTTTCTATAAAGGCACTCTCAAGTTGAATGCCTTATTATAATAACCAGCATCTATGCCTTGAGTTCGCCCTCAGTTGAAAGGGTGGCTGTTCAGATACTGTACTGGTGTGCCAGGCCTGTTAGGTAGCGTATGTGCAGAACATGTACGGAGCCTGCGCCTGGTGTGTTGAGCGTACAGGGTGGGGGGGGCGGAGGGCAATAGCCTCTCGTCATTGACTCAGCCACAACTGAGGCAGGCAGGGGGCTGAAAGCTCATTTAACTGTGACTGCCTGCCCGAGGGGCATGCGCTGGGCCTAGACACAGAAAAGAGAGCAGCAGCGAGAGAAAGAGAGAGAGAGAGAGAGCGAGAAAAAGGGGATTTCAATGAGAGCAACAACAAACAAAAAAAAACGAGAGAGAGAGAGATAAAGAGAGAACAAGAGTGGTCTGGGAAAGCTCCGATAGAGAAAAGGCTGGTCGAGAGCGACGCATCGTGAAGCTTGAAAAAGACGACGTGGAGAAGGCTCTCCACGGCGTCCTCTCTTTTCTTTTCGCTGCTCTCTCCTCCCTCCTGGAAGGTCAAAGGCAGGCCTCAGTTCAGAGGCAACCATTAGGGGATAGGCAGTGCAGAGTGCACGTCATAAATAAACGATAGGAAATGCCTGCAGACTTCGGAGAGGATGTGTCCTGTGCGCTGAGCTATGCATCACACATAAAGGACAGACCACCGTCCCGCTGTATGTAGGTCACGGCCGCGTGCGTCGCCGAGCGGGGACACGGGCCGTTTACCGATCAACAAGCACGTCAACAAGCACCAACAAACATGCACTCGGTGTCGGAACATTTGTTTCCGCTGAAGGAGAGGTGCAAAGTGCAAAGGACGATAAGGAATCCATACCATGAGCCCTTTAAACATTCCAGTTCCCGAGCCGTGGGAATTTACCAATGCCATGGGCCTTATTCGATTGAAATGTGCACGGTATACTGTGAGGCTAAGGCACAGATTGGATTGATGTTTTTACGAAAAGCATGATGTGCCTGACTTGACCCCGTAGAAATGTCAGCATATCCCGTCCCAGCCAGCTACAGTGCAGGGACTTCTTACACTGCCCTCTGCTGTTTGACAAGGAGAACTGCAGCCGGCTCCAAACGGAGCGTGCCCGCCCGCGCTCTGTCGAACAAACATTAAAAAAACCTGCATGGCAAGCTTGAAGGGGAGAAAGCGAAGGGCCCTCCCTAACCGAGCATGTGATCGCACACTCAGCCACTTTCACAACGAGGCTCCAGGAGGGCTGAGACACATGAGGAAATAGAGGAAGAGAGAGAAACTGACTCAGGCTCACACCTTCCTGCCCTTCCTTTTTCCCTCTACTTGTCCTTTCCTCTTTCTCCCGCCCTCTCCCCGTCAACCCCTCTGTCTCCAGATGAACTCTATGAACAATGTGAGCAGTTCGGAGGACATTAAGCCACCACCGGGCCTTCAGAACTTGGGCAACATTAACTACCAGTGTACCAGCCCCGGGGGCATGTCCAAACACATCTGTGCCATCTGCGGTGACCGCTCCTCCGGTGAGTAAGGAGGGCCTGCCCCATGCCAACCAAAACCCCTGCATAAATATTATCAGAGAGGAAAAAGGTACATACAATTAGTTCTGAGAGTAGTTATTAATATAAACTTACTATACTTGAACGCATGAGTGATTTTGTTAAATATTTACGTTATTGTTGACGGGGTTGAAACCTTTTTGTAGTTTTGTTGTTTGCGTCGAAGCATCTCGCGCGCGTGACACGTGTCTGCGTGTGTTTACACAGGAAAGCACTATGGCGTGTACAGCTGTGAGGGCTGCAAAGGCTTCTTCAAGAGAACCATCCGCAAGGACCTCACCTACACGTGTCGGGACAGCAAGGAGTGCCTGATCGACAAGCGCCAGCGCAACCGCTGTCAGTACTGCCGCTACCAGAAGTGTCTGGCCATGGGCATGAAGAGAGAAGGTGTGTGTAAGTTTGTCCAGGCGACGGGATGGGGGATGGTTTGTGTGCGTGTACCTAATCCCACTCCCAGACTCCCAGTCCCACTGTGTCCTATCATCAGTCTCTATCCTGCCTGTGGACAGAGTCCATGAACTTTTGAACTTCTAAGTCTACCCTGTGATATTAATACAATGCTTTATTATAAGACGATTCGTGCTCCGTGGTTTGTTCTGTCGACCACGTCTGTGGTCGGTCACGGCCGGAGGTTTTGAAAGGGGAGTGATGACCTATGACCTTTGGTGTGCAGCGGTGCAGGAAGAGCGACAGCGCGGCCGGGAGCGCGGCGAGAACGAGGTGGAGTCCACCAGCAGCTTCAACGAGGACATGCCCGTGGACAAAATCCTGGACGCCGAGCTGGCTGTGGAGCCCAAGACGGAGACGTACGCCGACGGCAGCCCCGGGAACTCGGTGAGAAACGCTGGGTGGGGGGGTGGGGGGGTGGGAGGTCACTGCAGGCGGGTGGAGTCGTTGGCTGGGAGGAGCTTGAGGCGACCTCTGCAATACACAAGTCGTTTGGGGAAAATCCATGGGATGTTTCTATGGGATATAGACAGGACTCCAGATGCAAATGCCAAATGCCAATGTGAACGATTTGGAGTTAAAAAAGAATATTTAATGCCTATATTATATAATATAAAAAGTTGTATTCAAATAATTTCCGTCTTTCATGTCATAATATAAACGCAATGGAGGGTAATGTACTGACAGGGTGTTGGTTCCCCTCCACTGCAGACCAATGACCCCGTCACCAACATCTGCCAAGCGGCTGACAAGCAGCTCTTCACCCTGGTAGAGTGGGCCAAGAGGATCCCCCACTTCTCAGAGCTTCCCCTGGACGACCAGGTCATTCTATTACGGGCAGGTAAGAACGCACCGATGCACACACACACACACACACACACAAAGGGCTCAAAGTTGCCGATGGGCACACAATGCACACGATCAGACACATACATACTCACACACACACACACACACACACACACACACACACACACAATCTGTCTTTCCATCAACATTGCTGTCTCTTTCTCTTGATCTTCAAACATGTGTCTTGCCCTATATCTCTAGCTGACACACGCACACACAGAAAAATGATCCTGCCTAAGCACTCCACAACTGATCAGCGTGTTCACCCGACAGTGTTCAGGACAGCTCTCGATATAGAGTGAGCGTTCATTCCGACCCCGACCTAAAGCTATTTATGACTTCGAGTTACACAAGAAGCCTGCATGTCATTCTATGTTATTTACATTGCCACCACCAGATATACCCTGGCATGGAGTTGTAAACTCGTCTGTCAGTGTTCTCACACCCTGAGATCAGACATCCTGTGAGACGAACGTGACACTCAGGCCAAACTGTACGAAACCCAGCTGAGCGGTGAAGGGGTAATGTGTTGACCTCAGGGTTACCCCTGGGAGGACAGTAGGATTTTGATCTAATGTGGCTCTGGCTCTGAATTTGGTCTTGCGTGGCCAAACGTGACCTGTTGCCAAGGTACGGTAGCTCGGTGTCAGAGGCACTACCACAGCTGTGTCAACGCTGACCCCTGCTGGCGAGACACTTCACACACGGGCCTAAATGAAGACATGGTGTTCTCACACCAAGCTGCTCATTGGTTGTTGATTCATATGTCCTGTAGCCTTAAAATAGAATGGAAAAACATTATACAATTAGGAAAAGACCATTGTAAAGAGTGCAGTCTAGAGGTAGAAATTGCTGTCTATTAAAGATTCTCACATACCCCTTTTCCGCTAACCATTTTTTATTTTTTTTTTACCATTGGTACTTTGATACACTGGTTTGCAAGCTGAAAAGTCTGTTCCTGGGTGGAGCCACCCTGTCATGCCGTGACTTCAGTGCTGACTGCTGTGTGTCGTTGTGTCTCAGGCTGGAATGAGCTGCTCATCGCCTCCTTCTCCCACCGCTCCGTCACGGTCAAAGATGGGATCCTGTTGGCCACGGGCCTCCACGTACACAGAAGCAGTGCCCACAGCGCTGGAGTGGGCTCCATCTTTGATAGGTAGCCCCACTGACACATCCTGACCTGTCAACCAAAGGAAAACTCCAAAACAGACATTTACTGATAGTACTCTGTGAATGCATCAACGTCATTTAACACATGTGCTGTTTCTGCCTGGTTGTTGCAGAGTTCTTACAGAGCTGGTTTCCAAAATGAAGGACATGCAGATGGACAAGACAGAGCTAGGCTGCTTGCGAGCCATCGTCCTCTTCAACCCTGGTCAGTGCCATATGGGGATAATATTTATCTCCATTGCAAAAGAATATGTGTATACTATAAATATATTAAAATGTATTGACATCATATATGGTTACGGTCACTCAACAGAGCAATTTAGCCACTGCCTACTGTGCATGTAGTTGTTTTTTTGACATTGTGTAGCTGTACAGGTGCTGTGGGCTGCATTGTAGATGGATGCTGGGCTCAGTGGTCTGACTGTGGCTGGTTGTTGTTGTTGTTGTTGTTGCAGATGCCAAGGGTCTCTCGAACCCCCCTGAGGTGGAGGGGCTAAGGGAAAAGGTCTATGCATCCCTGGAGTCCTACACCAAACAGAAATACCCCGACCAGCCCGGCAGGTAGCCCCCCCACCAGTAGCCCTCGCCATGGAACCTCCTCTTCTATTCTTCATGATATCACTGTTTTTCACAACGTAGACACGCATTTGACTTTTCTGCTCTCAAATAAACTGTCACATTATTGTTAGCTACAAAACCCCATGCACTAACAGTACTGTGGCTCAAGCATGCTCATTGAATAGCAATAAAGCTAATGGCGTTGTCTCTTTGCCCCCACCAGGTTTGCCAAGCTCCTGCTGCGCTTGCCCGCGCTGCGCTCCATAGGCCTGAAGTGTCTGGAGCACCTGTTCTTCTTCAAGCTGATAGGCGACACGCCGATAGACACCTTCCTTATGGAGATGTTGGAAGCTCCTCACCAGATCACATGACCCCTGCCTCCCCCCCGGTCTCTGTACATACTCCCACAATTTAATTGATATGAAGATGAATACGTGATTCTAAGTTGTAAAACAACATTATTTTGTACCAAGCACAAAATTATTATAAATGTAAAAAAATGTGTATTTTGAGATGTCGGCCCGTTTTTTGTTATTGGGTGGGAGGGGGGGCGGGGGATCTGTTGTAGAGATTGTCTAAATGAATTCCAATAGAATTGTTGACTACATTTTCTTTTGTACATAGACAATTTCAGGGATCCATTATATAAAGCAACCCAATGCAATATGAAAAATCTTATTTTATTCAAATAGGAATTGTACAAAAAGAAACCATCCCTACATTTCTAAAATGCATTTTAGACTTATTACAGAATAAAATTATTTAAAATGAATGTTTGTTTGATAATTTGATCTACCTCAACATCAACTCAGGCTTATTTAGGGTCACTCTTTACGCAATATGTTTTATTGCCTCTAGATAGCACACGTCTGCAGTGCAAGGGCAGAAGTGCATTAACAAAATATTTTCGCTTGTGGGATAATAAAGTTTTTTTCATATTTAGAACAGTAGAAGAAGTTGTTTGGCACAGGAACTACGTTTTGGAATAATTTTGGGTAAATACACTCGCATCAATTAATAATATCTGCAAAACAAACTTTTTCTAATTGTATTGTGTTGCAGGACTTGACTTTAATTAAATTTCAGTTGCCCAATTCGTTGCTCTATAGACTTATGTATCGTACATACTTTATTTGAATTGCACACTTGCAAATTAACAACACATTTACTTACGATTAATGACAGTTGAGCTATTGCAAATATCGGAAAATACAAGGATTGTGTGATTCTTATCGATTGGAAATACGTCTCAAATACATAATGAACACTTACTTCACCACCCATGCTCTTTAGTTAGTGCGGGAAGGCTGGTATGGGCCCACTCCTTTATTAAAGGACTCGGAACCAGGATGCTGGACTTCAGATAAGGGGGAGCCTAACGTGGAGCCTTAATTCATCCGCAGGTGCAAGTCTCTCCTCTCTCTCCCCCCTCTTTCTCTCTCTTCCACTCTCACTTTCTTTCACAAACTCCCTCTCGCTCTCTCTCTCTCGACTGATGGGTTAATTGATGGATAGATACTCAAAAACGCATCGCAACATTTTCCAACGTCCCCAACGCTCGTCCCTTGGAGAAAGTTTAATCCGGTGCTCCTTCTTTGCATAATGACGGGATTCATAATATTTAATCACTGAAGATGTGTGGAGAACTATAAGGAAATACGATAAGAAAATATTTTCTTAACTAAAAGTAAAAGGTAATATTATGATTTTATTTATTTTTTAAGGTTTGAGCGGCTTTGTGGCTTTTGATGTATTACAATGTATTTTATTTTGTATTCACTTTTTAAGTCCAATAAATATTGTTCCCCTTGTAGATTTGTGAGAAAATGGTTGAAGAAAACTCATCATCTTTAACAGGTGAGTTACTGAAAATTAAAAAGGACCATGAATAATGTAATGAAGCCTAATTTAGTTTTAGTTCAAATAACACAAATGCTTTTAATATAGCATAATATACCAAGGAAAGACGTTTGAATATAACAGTTAGTTTAATGTTCCACCTTAAGCTTACAGATTTGGTGTTGATGCAGGCTTTAGAATAAGCTTAAAATGTATGTAAAAGTATATTACATTATAACAAAATCTAATTATAATTTTTTTTCCAAGATTGTATGATAATAATTATTAAATGTTTTTTGTTTAGAAATGTTGGCTTTTAAGCAATCTTTTGGAGGCCTGAGGCTTGGGTAGTACATTAGCCACGGATTCACATTATTAAATGTTAGTGCTGTGTTTACCAATGCAGGTCCTTTCACACATCCTTAATTGTTTCCTCTAAATGTTGTTATAGATTTAACTCAAAGGGCTGTTTGTGCGGGATGCCACCGCCTCATTCGTGACAAGTACCTGCTCAGAGTAAACAATGGGTTGTGGCACGAGCAGTGTGTGAGTTGTGCCGCTTGCGGGGACTCATTAAATAATACGTGCTTTCTGCGGGATCAGAAACTCTACTGCAAGAGAGACTATGTCAAGTAAGTGCTAATTTAGTTGCACATTTTTATGACTCTAAAATAAGAAAACAGGTGTAATGGGTAAATTTGTTATATAAGGTACAAAACGACGTTGCTGAAGTGATTTTCTTAATTTAAATTTATGAGCTGCTAATGAACATTTTTTTATGTGATTCTTTAACGAATTTGAATTAAAAAATCTAATCATGTCATTCAAACCCATTTTAACTTGACATATGGCTGTTAAAAAATTTGTTTTATCCTAATATACACTTCTGTTTCATAACAATAGTTTCAGAAAAAGTCATGTTAATTTGTTGACCTCTTTATTTCTTCATAAGCATTCCTTAATGTGTATTGATTTCTTTTTAAGATGCTGGAGCACTACAATTAACTACTGAAGTAAAGTAAACAATGCAATCTCACATTATGTGAGCAAATGGCATAAAGCTGATGTTTGACCTGACATTATACAATACAGGCAAATATTTATGTTAATGCAGGTACATTTATTTATATTTGAAGGACGTGTAAAATTATGATAGGATTTAGAGTCTAACAGTAGGCCTATCTATCCTATATTATATAGAGCTTGTGTATGTAGCTCTTAAAACAAGCTTTAGTGTCCTGCAAATGGAGGAGAAATAAATACTAAACCAAAACGTAATTGTTACTTTGAGAGCTCATCCCTGTGTACCTGTGTGTGTGTGTTTCTGTCCGTGTGTGTTTTTCTACATTTTTGTGTTGGAACAAAATTGAAGTTGAATTCATCTTTTAGAGTTTATTTGTTAATTGTTGGGTTTTTCAACCATCAGACTGTGAGTGTCTTTGGACACATGCATGTGAGGCAGAAAGAGACAGCCAGTGAAAGGAAGAGCTGGGATAGAGAGTCCAGGGAACTTGGCACAGTTAGCCAAGAGAACAAGGTGACAGCGGGAGGAATGGGCTGCATGGGCCCTGGAATGTGAGCGCACCAATGCATAGCGGATACACACACACGCACGCACACACACGCACACGCTAACACCTTCACACACAGACAGTGCGCGATGAGGGGTAGAGCTCAACTGACACATTGTCAAAATGTGTTAACATTTTGAGACCCATCAGCGTGGCAACTGCAAGCTGGGGACAGCATATGGTGTCGTTGAAGAGGCGGGTACTCTCACACACCCACCCTCCACCCACACTATCGCCAACCCTGTGCCCCCCCCCCAAAAAAAAAATCATGAACACTGACACACTTCTGCCTTAACTAAAGCCAAGGTATGGAAATTGCACACCTTTCAAGCGGCTTGCATTATTATTTGCACTAGTGGTCGTTTCCTGCCGAGCAAGAAGACAGACTGTGAATGTTGCACCTTCTGGCCGGTCCTCCAGACCCCCTCCTCCAGTCAGACACCCCCCCCCCTAGCCCCCTCCCGTGATGTTCATTCAGGGCCACGCTCCTGTAAGGGTACGTTAGTTCACACGGTCAACCCCTTCAGACTGAGATAAAAACAATAAACAATATATGTGACCCTAAACGTTCAACTTGAATTTATCACTCAATTCACTCTGTAATCGGGCTAGGGTAGCTTGTGCCAGCCAGTGCTATGGACAAAGAGGGAGAAACCCTGGAAAAACAAAGAGGAGAAGCGAGGGTAGAGAGGGCCATATGTTCTTGGGTCCGGGGGAAAGAGAGCGGGTCGGGTGTGAACTCTTTTTTTTCCCTCCTTCTTCTGGACACTGCGCTCAGCGAGCCGGTATGTGTGTGTGCCATGGCATCTGGAGGGTGGCACGCTTTGGAGGCCCCTCCCTCGCGCCGCGGGATAGGGACGACGCCCATCCGACCGTGAGATATCTGACCTGACCAATTAGCAGGAGGCCTGGTGCCAAAGCGCCGCCTCAACGGTGTCACGTCTCGACCTTCCTCCCCGGTCCCCCTCCTGCTCGGTCCAGGTTTCTGGCTCACCTAACTACACACACACCCACACACACACGCGCGCGCGCGCACACCATTGTTCTAAGGCATGTATGATGATTTTTAAATGGGGTCAGTGTGTCCCTTCTCGAACCCCCTGTGTCTCTTCCAACTTCTCTCTCGTGTCAAGCTGGTGGAGAAGTGCTGGTTATGTCCCGTACAGAGACAGCGTTTGTCTCTTAACCCACTATATAGTTTCTGTCTCACCTCTCTCCTTCAATCAAGTCTGTGCTAAAAGGACGCTAGGCTTTGCCAGAGAGGATGGGTTGTAGCCAGGGCTGTAAGTCAAACTCCGTACCAAAGGCGTTGATGAGACAAACACGCCTCCCAATCAGACCACCAGGTCGACTGGCACTCAGGTTGGCGTCTCTGTCCGCAGAGATCCGATTGGTTGAACGGTTCACTGGGTGGCTAGATTAGGCCGACGATTGGTTGTCAGATCAACGTGCCTTGACCTCTGAGATCCTTATCTGATACAGAGCCTCTGTCAGTGTATGCCCGATAAGGACCTGGGCCAGAACCTGATCCAGAAACAGGATCTGTCTGCTGGTCCGCTAGATGGTGGATGTGTAGTTGCCAGGCCAGCAAACAATGGGACAGCACTACGGTCCATGTGTGTACCCATATCGGTTTGTGTATCTCTACTCCCAAGTGTGTACGTGTGATGGGCTCAATGGTGCCAAACTATTTCCCAGTGTGACTGTTGTTTATACCATAACCCTTGTAGTGTAGGCTTAGCGATCTGTATACTCCCCTTGTCCTTAAAAAATGACCTGCCTTGACCTCTAAAATATAGCATCTTAATTGAATTTTAAACCGCAATATATTTTGCATGAAAAAACAACCTGTCCATCACAAGCTTTGTGAATATCTGGGGGTGTTTGTCTTCACATTGCAGAAAGACTGCATTTAATCAGTGGACACCACTCATCTAAATTGCAACACACCTGTCATTTGGTCTGTGAACTTGAGTCTTGGGAGGGAGATGCTGCACATGCACAAGAACGTTAAAGCTTTGTCTGTCTATCAGTAGCACACATAATCTCAATTTCAAGTTGTGTGTGTGTGTGTGTGTGTGTGTTTGTGATTTTTGTGGTGTTTAAATAATTTTATAACTGCTGGGTCAAAAATTACCCAAAAAAATCTTTGTAGTACTCAAAGACGAAACAAGACGATGTTTCACTTTTTCTAATATTGTTCTCTTTCTCTAGGAAAAGTCATACAATTTCAAGTTGAAAAATATCATTTTGGGGGTGTTCTCTGCTATTAAACATGGTGGCGGGTATTTTTTCCCCTTACGACAACACATGGGTTGAAGACAGTATCGTTTACCCTCCAATGTATCTGACTTTCTCTACCACTACTAAGAGCAAAGGGGGTGTGGGGGGTTGAGGTGGAGGTGGAGGGGTGGGGGGGTTTCTGACTTTTCCACTCGCCAGCGCTGCTGTCAGTAATGGCTGAGGGTTTGAATCCACCGTGACCGTGCCTCCCTCTGGCTGAGTGTTCCTGTTCTCTTGGCAGGACCTCTGCTCCAATAATGTCAACGGAAACACTGAAATATTAAACACCTCCAGCCGCTCCCCAGTGCTCCGAAGGTACTCTTGACCGCGGCATTAGCACACGGCGCGGTAGGTTGCACTGAATCAGATCTTAGCACGGACCACAGAGCCAAGGACGAGGCTGAACGCAGTGTTTCAGCAGACGTTTAGGATAACGTACCCGTCAGGCCCATGACTTATTCATGTCCTGTGCATTGTGTTAAGTTGCACCGCTCGGGCACTTAAATGTATCATGGAAACCGAAAGGCATTCGGGGTATTTCCCACGCCACACTTCTTTTGAGAAGCAACTTTGATGCACCTATCGCTGGCCAATGGAATGCGCATGCCGCAGACACTGTCGTGGCTCCATGAAAGCTCACACCGTTGGGGCTGAGAGGCAGACAGCTTTGGGTCAGTCAAGCCGTGCCGTGTGACCCTCCGGGGCTCCATAGAATGGGCTCCTCCGTTGCCCTGGAGACCCCACGGCAACACTAATAAGGCTTAGCCATGTTGTGCTTTTTGAGTTGTTCCACTCCAGACAACTGTGCAACGGCATTTCAACCTGTCTGCTGCCTGTCTGTCTGTATGTAAACGTCACATGGTGATTACTTTGTTAAGCTCATTCACCACCCGTTTACACTATGCAATTGTTCTGTGAAGAAAAATGTGTTTTGAGTCTGACAAACAACTTTGGTTGTTCCTGAATGGTTATTTTTGTACCACTTTTCAGAGCAGGTTAAGGTTTAGGTCACATGCAGCATCAGTATGCGCCTTGAGAAAGAAAGCAGAGAGGCCTGTCGTGGTGTGACATTCCCCTGTCTGGAGACTAACCCCCAGCTCCACACCAATGACGCACCGTCGTCGTCCGTCGTGACAGACTCAAAGTGCCCTGGTGCCAGCCACCACACAATGGGCCCCCCTGCTCGGGGGCTGGACCGGCCTATTGTCCTGCTCTGGTTAAGCAGTCTTAGGGAGAACTCCATGGATAATTCCCGGGGCCGGCAGCCCAGCCTCTCCCACCGGGAGCTCTGATTCCCCCCCTCGGGGCGGGAGCCATGGCCTGCTGGGGGCTTTTCATCCGGCCCCTCCGGGAGCACGGCCTTTCGGACACGGGCAACCGGAGCCACGGCTACAGACTCCCAGGCTTAGCTCCCCCCTTCCTGGTGATGGTTGCCAGGCGTTAAGTCGCACACTCGCGGTGTGGGACTATGTGTCTGGGGTATGGGGGGGGGGGGGGGGGTTTGTGTTTAACAGCAAAAATGGCACAAAAGCCCCATTTTGGGGGGGGGTGATGTTTTTTGCCCGTGGGGGCAAACAAATGGTTTGT
>JAVQIZ010210971.1:0-10064 GCA_036023535.2 Galaxias brevipinnis
AGTCCTAATTCAGAAGACCTAAGAGGCCTGGGAGTGGTGTATGGTCTCAGTAGATCTGTGATGTAGGGGGGCGCAAGTTTATTCAATGCTTTGTAGACAAATAGCAGGATCTTGAAATCAATTCTATAGCGAACTGGAAGCCAGTGATGGGAGGCCAAGACAGGGGAAATATGGTCCCTGAGATGAAGAGCATCATCAATCAAGACTTTTTTAGGAGATGTGGCTCGACAGAGCAGAAAAGCAACCTGTACATTTCCTCAGCCCTAGACCCCGGGTTAAACTCTCTGCTCTTTAATTCTCCAGAAGATATACATGCATACATTGTCATTCTCTTACAGGGGGAGGCAAAGACAAATTCTCAAGAGAGCACTGCAGACCAGCAAGAAAACAGTGAGCAGAGTGCTGCAGAAGTGGAACAGTCACCTAAGAAGTGGAAATCTGCACTTGCTGACATCTTAGGGAAAACTTTCTACAGCAGCACCAGAGCTTCTATAGTCGAAGAGGAGATGAAATGTGTATCCTATGGGCTAATGTTATAACAATATCTTTAGAATGAATATTTTCAGCAGCTGGTGACATAATCACCGCTCAGAGGACTGCAGTCTCTTCTGAGCGTGTTGATCAGTTGCTGATTTTTAAGAACATGCATATTTCAGTGTGAATTTGCAGGGCCTCAATCTACAGGGAACTCATAAGCAGCATCTTTTGTGAGCTATACATGTTATGCACTGACAAAGGTTTATATTAAAAAAGTTTGTTATGCTTGTTAAGTATTTGAATGTGTCCAGGTTTACATAACACAAGGTAGTTATTTTGTTTGTTTATATGTGTCCAAAAAATGTATACACCTAGTTTTGGTTCAACACTAAATTTGTATAAAGATTTGTTCTTTTCTATGGTCTTTTGCCATCTGTGGTCTTTTTTTGTTCACTGACCAAAACAATTAATTGAATAATTATAATAATTGACCCCTGCTTTTTGATAATTTATTTAGCTTTTTTTCAAATTTCTTCTGCTTCAGTTAAACAGATATTGTAATGTATCGTGGATAATATCATGAATCGCCTGTATTGTACAGATATCGTAAGCAATTTGTCATAGTATCATATCGTGAGTTACTCTGTGATTCCCACCCCAAATAGTAATAATAATATTTTTCAAAACTCAACACTCAAAACCATCAGCACTTGTAACTCAAGCAGTCATATTTTAAAAATGTTACATTCATATCTTTGAAGAAACCTTTCAACTTCAGATTCAAATATTTAAATTCATAATTTATCATGAAATATGGTAGGAACATTAGTTTGGATCACTCACACACTGATCATTGATTTGTACAATTCTATTTTATTGGAGTATAAATTACCTGATACATGTTTCAGTATTGTTCTATTTGCATTATTGTAAAAGGAGTATAGAGACTCAAAAAGAGAAATGTATTTACTGTATGAAATAAAAATCACAAACTTAGCTCAAAATCATATTAAGCTGCAAGTGTCAAACGAAAAAACATCTCCCTTACAGTGACTCATTGTGTCCACAAGTTTTCCTCTAGCTCACTATGGATGTTTTAATTTGCCAAACATCATGGGAAAATTAACAATCTTTGACAATGGAATCCAAGCTTGAGCTTGGAGAAGGGTAGCATGTTTGTACGGGCGCTAATCAAATACCTTCCACCTCTATGCAAAGAAAGAATCCTTAATTGGGTTTAGGAAAGTAGAGTAAGGGGGCAAGTACAGGGTGGTAAACTAGGGGTGGGCATGAAACCAATCTTGTACTATGTGAGCATTATGAAACATAACATTATCCCAGACAATAACATAGGGCACTCCATCAGTTTGACAGACCTGATGCAGCTCATCAAGAAATGTTACAAGGAGAGCTGCATTGTATGTGTCTATATGAGATCTGCGTCTCACCACATCATCCTTCGATGTAGCTGCGCGCATGATGATGTTGTGCCCACATTGTCCAGTTAATTCTATTGTTTCCTGTATCCCAATTAAACTCCAAACTTACCAGTTTTCATGGCGGAAATATCTGATGACTGAGGCCACGGTTGAACTTCTGAGGTTTGGTTGTCTCGTTGTCGCTGCCTCAATCATTGTCATGCCTCGATTTAGGACATGGTCTAATTGTGGCTCGGATTTTGTTGGACACTCTTTGCCTTTGATGCCGTTGTCTTGGTAGGTGGCCTTGTCATCTACCTTGTCCCCTCACATCACCTCTCAAACAAGGACCAAGAACACTTCTCAGAAGAGCTGCTTGACCCCTGACACTTCGGTTCCATCACCACGTCCACCCCCACGTCCTTGTCCACGTCTCACTTCTTGACCTGCGTCCCAAACCTGCTTCATGTTGCTGTTGTAGGTAAATATTAATCATTTTATACTCATACCACAATGTGAAATCAACCATCAGTAGCGAGTTGTCAGTATTGTCAGCGCAATGACAAGGGCCTGCATGTACATACTGTCAAACCTGTAACAATGTCTGGAACAGTGGCACATAGAATCCATAGAAACTGTTTTTGATAAAGGATGACCTAGGTTTGTGATTTCATTCCATACAGTAAATACTATAAAAAATGTATATATATAATATAATATATATATATATATTACTCCATTTACAGAAATGCATTTAGAACTATCTTGAAACATGTATCAAGTACACTATCAGTAAAGTAATAAAGTATTACATACTTTAGGATTGTACCAACAACTAAACAGTTAAACTATCAACTATGAATACAATATACAGCTAAATTATGCAAGTCTTCTACTAAAAATAAAACAAACCTGACAACCACTGTCATTATATAAAATTTTGTATCACTCTCGTTAGAGCATTAATCTGATAGTCGTTTTAGAAAGAAAGCACCCACACCCTTTATTTACATTGCAAATGGTTGGACAGAGTATATCAGGACCAAATTGCTTTAAAAAAAATGCCTGCATTTCACTGTTTACGAATTGCATTTCTTTGGGGGAAGCTATTTTTATACCAGCCGTTGAGGTGCATTTGATGTATGCATGCTGATCAGTGAGTGTATTGGTGGGCGTAAGGGAGAACAGCATTTTCATTTTTTCATTTTCTTTATTTACTCTGAACAATCCCTGGATCATTTTGAATACATCTCTCAACTCCTCAACCAGCCCTGCAACCTCATTTGACTAAAATGTATTCTCTTTTCATTGTATTTGCATATCTTGTTTCAGATAGATTCTCATTCACAGACTCCTGACCAATCGTCCTATTGCACAATGTGCAGAAAATGCGCTTGGAAAGGGGGATGTTTTTGTGATTAGAATTGCAAAAATATTTACGAGTAGTCAGGAATAAGTATTGTGATCTTTAATGAACTTCATCTACTGTGTTTTCAAAACAATGATACCACATAGGACAGCAGTCCAATGGTTTAACTGTATTATTTCGAGGACCAATTATAAAGAAGCAACCAAAATTCAGTAACACAATGCAAATCCTTCTCCAATTATCACCATTTAAAAATAACTGGTGAGATGATTTCTTACAACTCTATGATTAGTCTATAAATCTAGTAAAGGTTTGTTTCAGAATAAAAAATATTTCCCTCGATTAGAGGATGTTAGGATTTTGCTTAGCCACTCAATGTATCAGTCTTTAGTGTCCATTATCGATAAATGTGTGGTAATAAACTACACAGTTCTCATAGCATGAACTGTGGCCTGATCAGTTCAAATAGTTTAGCCATCTAAACTCTAAAGCTGCCATTTACTATATTGCATGCAGCCAACTGACGTAGTCCCCAAATCCTTGTACTACCACACATATCAAACCCATGACGCTTCTGGTACAGGTTGAATGCCCCAGCCACTTATTAACTTTTGCAGGTCATTCAAGTGTAGATGATAATGTGCAATTATATGTTCTATTTTAGAAACCACTTTTGATTTTGGACATTGCTGTCAGTAGGTTTGACTCACTGATTCCTCTATACCGCCATCCCTTCCACCTGGGAGTGTGTAGCTAATACCATGCCCATCCCTGGGCTTTGTTCCTACTTACAATCTGTTCTACAGAGCCATAATATTTCACGCAGTCAATACATTTCTAATTGTGTTCAATTATTCCACAGTTTTATTCTCTGATTCTTACAGAAATGCATTCATAACAGATACGACTGTTAAACACAAAAGCCTGTGTTGCAAGCTTTTTGAGCGTTGTGCCGTTTTGAAAAATTAGCGCAAGGATCTACAATTAGTGCCAAAGTGATTTTAAAAATCTGTAAATAGGTATCTATGTGGCAGAGAGCCTCCTGGAGCAGCCGTCCATAATGCTTACAGCCAAATTGTTGCAGACATCTTTAACTGACAAGTATGGTACAACATTTAGTTCTTAGGATCATTAAAGGCCCCATGATAACCTTTAACACCCAAAATAAGATTTTTTCCAGGAAGGCTTGTAGAGTGAGTAATAATGTTATCATGGTTTTGTTTACCCACATATATTCACTTAAAACAGCTCTTAAAAAAGTTAAGGCAATGCTTGTGATTTGTTTGACATAATCTCTTTACCTTTAAACATATGCTGTCACACCGTTGTGCATGTCCTTGGACCAATAAGCAATGTTATCATATTTATTTGTATTGCAATAGTGTACAACATGGGCCCCTAATTAGAATGCAATACCTTACACAAGATTGTCTCCCATATGTGGTTAATCCTCAAAATGTTTTTTCTTCAAAAGAAACAATGGTCTTTCCATCTACGTCTGCTTCTTTCCCCTTTATTGGGCATATTTTCTTTCTCTTAAAGCTAGAAAATATGTTCACAGGTTCCTCTGAGAAATTCAACTCCCCTGCCTCTCCACCCTATGAAACATGTCAACCAATTTCCCCCTCAATTAAATAGCAACATGGGTATGAAGAGTAAATACTATGCAAGAGACATCAAATACGCAAACGGCTTTTTTCATGATTATTGAGGATTATCTAGTTCTTCATATGTGGAAATAATCCCTTAAGCATGGATAAAAAATTTTTTTTTAATCTGCACTAAAATAGTGTTTGGATCTCTTGAGAAATCAAAGTTTTTAAAGGTAAACAAACACACTTGCAATGACCATGAGATCACAGCATCCTTTCTCTTTTGAAAAATAGGCTTTTAATATCGTCAAGTCTCCTCGTTAAATAAAGGTTTAATAGAATATGTATAGTATACCCAAATGTGTAGTATTCAAGATGAACATTGGACCACATATCTGGCTGTTTCTTCCACACTCAGTTGAATCAAAATGTTTTAGGTTATTGCGAAGAAGGAATCGTTTTACGTAACTTTATACACTTTGTAAGCAATTGTGTCCGTGTATGTAATTGTTTTTGGAATGAGCATTCCCAAGTCTAAGGAGTCTATGAATAAATCACCTCATAAATATATAGAAGCCATATTGTCTGCGGATTTATTGAAGACCATAAGGGTACTCGAGAGGAATAGGAGTGGAGGAGGTCTGTTGCTCTTTGCTACTTCATGCCTGGATTCACAGCAAGAGAGACTCTAGTCTAGAGCATAGATGGCGTCAAAGTTAACCACTTAGGGAGACTATCATATTCTCCCTCTTTTTTTTTAGACATCTTCAGAACTCTTTTGTCTGCGTCAGCAGATACAGTGTATTTAAATTATGTTAGAATTCACAGACTCAATTTAAATATAAATAACCTTGATGTGTAGTAGTTCTAATGTTAATGCACATTGATTTGACTCAAGTCATTTCATTGTTGTAATGAATGGCTTAAGGCTAAGATGACAAAGGTTGAAAGCAATACTCAACATCAAAGAACAGAATTGAATACACTTATTTTGAAGCGACCATGTTATGCAACATATTGGAATGATTAAAAACTTAATGTAAAATTTAAATGTTCCTTGCATTGTGCTGCTAAATTTTCCACAAGCAAATTGCATTCCTTTCTACCAGGGAAAGCTGCTGATAGGATATTTGTCATACATCCAACCCACACCTTACTATAAAAATATCTTTGGTTTAGTCGGTTGATTTTACAATTCTCTTCACAGTTAGATATGATTTTTTGTTTATTTAAGGATGAAAATATATGCAATCAAATGATGATGCATAGGTCAACTAGAAACTTTCTAGACACTTCAGAGTTTTCTGATTAGTCATAGCCGTATGTTGCATACTCATAATTATGCAGTGTTAAACAAACATGCACCCACATAATTAATCAATAAGACATGGCGACAGTACAACGTGAGTGGCGTGTGTACTATTTTCAATTTGTTATTACATCAAATAATGTATTGTTGACTGTTGTTCTAAAAACTATTCGGAACGTATTAGTAAAACCACAGAGGCTATTGTTAAATTAGGGCGAAATCTAATCCAAAAGAAATCGTCCATCCATCCACTATCCCACTTATCCTTTGCAGGGTCGCTGGAGCCCATCCAAGCCGACACAGGGCAAGAGGCAGGGCAAACCCTGGACAGGTCGCCAGTCTATCACAGGACCGACACATAGGGACAGACAACAACTCACACTCACATTCACACCTACGGACAATTTAGAGTCACCAATTAACCTGCATGTTTTTGGAGTGCTACCCACTGAGCCACCTTGCTGCCCCAAATAATATTAGATAAACTTCTATATATTAATAATTGAATACTGTGTATTTTCAATGATAATACTGTTTGTAGTGTGTTTACCTTTTCATTAATTTGTTTGGTGGGGTAACATCAAAGATGAGAAGTACACTAAGTAAGATGGTCAAATCATCCCATTCTTGTATGTGTCAACCTTGCAATTCCTAATGTCATCTTCACTGATCATAAGGGAAAGGTATTAAAAAATCTGCTACAACTGCTCAAAATAACAAAAAGTTACTGCTGCATTACTCCTAATGCATAGATTTATGGAAACTGAAAAACAATATTGCATGTTTAAATTATGAACATTAAAGGGCAAAGAGATCCATTGACACCATTTACAATCCAACATGAACGACATAATCTATGCATGAAATACTTCAGCATACTTTATCAGAAGCGGATTCCATGGTCCAATGTATAAATATTGCAGGCAATTTTTTCAGGTACGGCAGTTTGTATATGCAGACCTTTGCCATTGCAATACTTCTATAACAACTCATTACTGATGCCTCATTTCTCTTTATAGTAAGAGTATAAAAGATTAGTATTCACCTACAACAACATAGGAACAACATGCAGGTCATAATAGAAGTCACGCAGTGAGACAAGTTGGACGTGGTGGTGTAATTGCATGATTGTACTCCTTCTGAGATGTGGCCAAATTCCTTATTCAAGTGGTGGTGTGAAGAGACGTTGTATAGAACACGGTTTTGTATTCCAAGATAGTCATTTGAGGCAGAGGTTTTTGTTTAAATCATGATTTTCTCTATTGAGTACATTGTTACAAGAAAACTGGCTAGGCTCGTAGCATGTGGAGCCTTACATTGTGTTAGGATGTTCTAATATATAGATGCTTTCAGACTCGAAGACTCTTACTGAATTTATGACAACACTATAATTTTCAGTAACTTGTCTTGCTTCATCATTTAGCAGACGCTTTTATCCAAAGCAATTTACAATGAGATTACAGGGGCTGTCCCCCTAGAGCAATTTAGGGTTAAGAACCTTGCTCAAAGGCACACTAGAGGTGGTGATCCAAGGTGGGATTTTTAACTCATGACCTTTTGGTCACCACTATCCCTGAAACCTTCATAAAGACTCTCAGGACACTTGGCAGAACGCTTTTGTCCATCTCTCCTTGTTACATGTTTCCTTTTCCAGCGTCATATTTCGGTCTTATGCTGAATAAATTCTTACAACCTTATTATACAAAAATAGCCTAATACCCTGAAGACACTATTTTCTTTAATAAAACAAAATTGTAGTCCACCGGTCTGTTAAAAATTGTTTGTGGAATTAAATAACACCTTCTGGATGGATAACATTTATTCTGATGTGATAAAACAGGATAAATTGGTATGGTGAAAGATCACTGAAGTAGCTGTTAGACAGCATTGCATAGATTCTAAATGGCATTGGATGATAATGGATGGCTTCCAAAGCTTTTCCATGCAAGGACCGATTGAGCTTTGAAGGCAACAGCAGCTGAAAACCTTTATACTACAGGGCATATACTAAATATGTATGCAATGCCTCTGATTGCTGACATAGAAGAAAATAATATTTTTTGCGTACAATTATCACACTGTTGCAGTGACAACATCTTTATAACCTACAGGATGGGTGGTGCTTTCATAAGGAATGTAAAGATCTGAGAAATATCGACATAGTTATGTACCAAGCTGATTATGACTCTTTTGTTTACTTTGTCACCACCGACCTGTATATCATTATTTATGTGGTGTGTATATAGAAGTGAAGAACCATTATGATTTGGATCTAGTATGTTTCTGCAGACTGCATCCTACTTGTTTGTGCACAAAAAAAGTGTTGATAAAATGATTAAATAGAGATAGAGACAGATAAGAGAATAGTTTCACTCAAAAGAGAGTGCATGACTGTTTTAGGGACCAGTTACATAACCTATGTAAATGTCAGGGAGGCGTAAATCCATTTCATTGACCAATTGATACAGTATGTCACACTAAACAATGTAAGTGAAAATACTTGGTTTTCTTACATTACCCCTATATGTTTGAGTATCTCTTACTAAAGACAGCTAAGTACTGTAAATATTATAGATAGTTTGCATTTCTGCAACAGATAAACTGCAAAACACTGCACACTGTTTCTTGCTCTTCTATTCAAGCGTGAAACGTACCTGAAATTGACAACACCCACCAACACACATAAAAACACTTACACACTAATTCAACACCAATCAGTCTGAGCTTTAGCACCACAAATAGACCTCAGGTAAGCGCACCTCTTTCGTGAGAACTTTGCATAGATGGAGACATAAAGAGCAAGAGTAAGAGTATTTTCTATAGAACTGCCAGAAGACCTTCTGAGGGTGCAAGGCAATGTCTGTCCACCCATGAACCCATCCACCACATCCTTAAAACATTTTGTTTACCATTGCGTTGTGTAGGGGAACCAGTCAGAGAATCTTCCCCCCTCTTTGGATAAGATCAAAGGAACAGACCCCAAAATGGCCCTGGTGAACATACCAGAGGGGCGGGCCTGTTCCCCTCTCACAATTTCTTAGATTTAGACAAAACAGCACACTGCGTCCACTCTAAGGATTGATAAGTTGGTATTTAGAAACTGTTGCCTAAGGAACATTCAATGAAATTGTTGGACATTGGCAATGAGAAGAAATTGTAACAATCAATCGTTTGTATGTTCTATAATTATAAATGTTTTAATTGTTTTTCTAAATGAACTGTCCTAGCTAGCATAGTCATGTTTGGTATTGAAATGTTCACAATTAAGTTTTATAAGCTTTGCCGACATTATATAGAACATATTCCAAGCATACAGGTGTAAATAGAAAGAAACTGATTTGAGCCAAACCAGCTGACAGTCCTTATCTCAACAGTGAGATAATTTACACCTCTATTCATTGGCATGCAAGCCAATCAGGTGACCCCAGCCACCTTTTGGATACCCTTCTCAGACTAGCTTAAATAGATTTTCGACCCAAGAAACTAGGCTTTTGAACATCTTATGTATCCTGGGAAGGCCGCCCTGCGTTACACGTATTTAAACAATTGCATCCCCTTTTCCTTGAACCACGCTCCACGGACGACTCTTCGAACAAAGGATTTAAGGCTTTTGACCTCACTACAGGCCGGAAAACTCCTTCCACACTTTTTTAACTAAACGACTTCTGAGCAAAGGAAGCTTTATTCAAACCACGTTCGGAACTTCACAACCTCCAACGTTTTCCGAAAGGATTTAGAGCTTTTAACCAAATCTACCGAGTCAGAGGACACGCTCGAAACAGCGCACCTTTGTCCTAACCAGGAAAGGTCAAAGAAGACCCAAAACCCACGTTTCTTTTCCACGTTTATTCAAACAAGGAACTAACTTTCAGAGCTCTCCCAACTTCACACAACGGACT
>JAVQIZ010210984.1:0-22315 GCA_036023535.2 Galaxias brevipinnis
ATATATATATATATATATATATATATATAAACACACACTACAAAAATACAAGAACACTCATAAACAGACTTGTGTATTCATTCGCAGCTTTATTGATTTCGATTGTAACTCATGAATAAAAGTGCATGTGAATGGAGGATTTAAAGTTTTTTTAAGCAACTGTATTAGGCTATGCTATGGATGTGGGGTCAGCTTAGACAGGGAGACAGTTAAGTCACTTATCAATTGATCGATTTGTGGTCAAACAGCATTCATCTTTAACAATGGGTTTGGGCCTTGTGTGTTTTCAAGTAGGCATATCAGATTGATACGAACCACTATGTCCCCTCCAAAGCCACTCTCCAAATGTATCATTACAATAACAAATTACTGTAAATTGTGATTTTGTGTTATTATATTTCTAAATAATGAATAATAATGTTGCGAACCATTCCACTGGAGACTAAAATATTGTTCTTCTGTAAATCCTTTGATTATTTAAACATCTAAACAAGAGTAACCTTCAAGTAAAAGCTCATGCGTCAGGATTGTGAGAAATGCTAACGTTCATCATGTGCATGTGTTGCTGATAGCTGAGAGTAACTTCCAATCAATTACACCCATGACAGCTGAACAACCAAAACCCAAAACATGCACACACATAAAAGGTGGCAGACATTTGAGGGGGGAATGCTAGCTTTAGTATCAACACATAGGTGTGTTGGTGCCGTTAATTACATTTCGTGTCAGACACTGCCTAGGGTGCTGGAATGAATTGGATACATACGTTAGATAAAACACAGCATGAATTTTGTAGTTTTGGCGTGAATCGTAATGAACTCGTAGCCACATCTATAGTCTTCTTTCTCATTACAACATATTTAAAACGAGAACAGTTGTTGACAGGGTCCATAAATTAACTCAGTATGTACAATTTTATAAACATGTTCATCACAGCATGAAATGCATATATGTATGCAATTATCAAATGTTTTTTTTAATGTTCCTCCACCAATGCTCGATACATTATAAAGAAAATATTGTCTAGAGCCCATTAAATTTGTTTCATGAAGATAATTGCCTCAGGTGCTACCCGGGGCAATGTTATTGATATCTGAAGGTATGTTTTCATTTACGATGGTGCCTGGCATGTAGCAATCCCTCAGCCATCTTTTCCTTCTAAACTTAGAACACTCAGACTATTGCCAGGATGCTAAATAGATACAAAGTTGATTGTCTTTGTTTCTCCTCACTGGCACGTGAGTGACAAGCTTACGATTAACTGTTAGTCTCGCTACACATTTAAATGGGATGAGCTAAGAGAAAGTTATTCATGGGGTAACGTTAATAAAAAACAAACGACATGGAGAATATATGAAATGAGAGTACATAGGACGATCACATGTGCAGAGCTGGCGTTTAGGAGCCATCCTTATGAGCCATGTCTTGCGTATGAAAAGCCCAAACGTCAAGGGTTTTGGCTGGGCTTAACAGCAGGGGTTTGGTTCTCCACTGGTGAATGCTGTGATTCAAGTGATAGCTGTAAGAAACAAGTCACTGACAGTACAAGTCTGTTTCACCATGCACGACAGTGCACTTTACTATCCAACGTGTCACATTTTGCAGAAGCACTGAATTGAGGATCGTCATATCTCTGTAATGGGTCCCAAATATGAGTTCAGGAAATCTGACTAATATCTTTCCTTTTTCTGGTCCTGTCCATTTTTAAAATGTTCCTTTATGAGTCATGCTGCTGATCAAAGAGATTCCACAACCTCACTATGGATTGAAAGTAATACTTCAGATCCACATGGCATTGGAGGCTCTATGCTTTTGAAATATCCATTAGCCTGCTGTGTTATGCAATGCTATGACATATTAATGATGTAGGGTTAGGGTTGTCAGCTATCTAGCAACATGAATGGCTCGGTTGGAAACAGAGCATGGTTCCAATGTAATGACAAAAAGTATCACTGTTTTCAGAATTGTGTTCATTTGGACTTAGACGTAGTGCACATTTGAACTTAAGGAACACACGCTCTACAGAATATTATCTCTTCAACGCTTTACATTTTCCTCTTTCATGCTCCTTGTCTGCCTGGGGTAAATTCTTCACAAACGCATTCTTTCAGTTAGCGCACTTCATCCATTTCAACCCAATGATGAGATAGCCATGGGAAGAACCCGCTGAAGTAGCCAGGACTTTCTGAGAAGCTAATTTACAAGTAAACGGTGTCCAATCCATGGCATGATAGATTGAGAACCGATCAATTACTATTACCTCCACACTATAAGGGATTGATGGGATGTTTTTAATCTAGACCTATCGTTAGGCAAGGGCCCTCTCCATCTCCCTTAGCATATCTCATTTCACTCCTTTTACAATGTATTACAAGTTAATAAACTGGATTGTCAAGAAGCCATGTGTCCTGTGCCTCAAAAGTGGCATTTAAGTGCAAATATGTTTCTGAAAAGCAAAATGACAAAGGGCATGATTTATTGTTCATAAAAATGTGTCAATGTGTCAACATTGCATGCAAAAACTAAAGAGTGAGGTAAATGCTGCATCAGTTTGATTCAATCAAATAGCAAATGGGTAAATGTAAGACTTCAAGTTTCAGGTTCAGGTTTACTTTCACTTCTCACAAACTTGGTTGCCAGTGCAAGTATTGGAGCATGTGTATCTGTATACAATTACAGGTGAGTCACTGAGCAGAGAATAAACAACACAAATGGCAAGAAAAAGGTTTACCATTATATGGAATAATACGTTTTCATACAGCAGGTCATACAGGTGTCTCTTAGAAGTCTGATTGTTTGCTCAAACTGTGTAGGTATGAAATGGTTTTGCGGTGGTTGGGTTCGTACAATAGATCCATTGATTACACACACACTGCAGAAGTCTCAGAAGCATGGTTCTGTTCAAACAGAATACTAACCATGATTTGACTGGGGGAGTGGGAAAGAACAAACAGAAGTGTATGTCAGAGGCATCAAAAGAATTTCAGCGTCCGCACTCCACCGCTATATGTGATTGCCAAGGTCATGGTCATCATGGTTGTTCCCGGCACCTTCAGATCTACCCTCCAGAGGACGTCAGAGTACATCTATGTATATGCTATTGTGAGAGAATAACATTCCTGGCCATTGATCGGTTAGCACATTGAAATTGTGCTTTTGCTCTTTGCTCAAAGGCAAGTGATTTCCATTTCTTTCAACATAATGGTTTATTACCTCTGCTACAATATGAACGTCCACCCCCACTTTTGTTTGCGTGCTGTGCTACTTTGTAAGGGTTTGTTTGACCATTCTTTATATGCTTTTATCTTGACATCACCGCAAGACATTCCACTGTGAGGTTTTATTTATATTCCACACAGATTCTGTGAAAACATGGCTTAAACAAAGAAGTGGGTATGTCTCAACCGCAGATTTCCGTGTTACATCCGTAACTGCAATGCCCAGTATGGCAATTCACCAGGAACAATCAGTTAATGTGTTTTTCTCAAACCACTGAGCACCTGCTTTCATTTGTATGCCTAACACCGTTGATTTTCAATCACAGTGGCCCTGTGGCAATGGATTGAAGAGCGTTTTCTCTGGGTTGTTATTCAGGACTTTAATTAATTGCAGAAGTCAGGAGTCAGATATCAAGCAATTCTCCTCATCCTATTTTCTTCAAAAGCACTAGTTTAACCCTGTGTCAAGGGAGTCTCCCACTTCAACAGTGTCCTGCAATCCAGAATACTCTGCACTCCGGAGATAAAAGGTACGCCATGAAAGGGAGGCGTTTACTAATAAAACGGACAGAGACACTTAATAAGTTCACAAAAGTACATAGTAATAATTATTATCCTGCTTTAACTAGGTAAGTCATCTGAGAACGGGTTCTCTTTTGGAGCGACAACCTGGCCAAGTTGTCAGGCAGCATGACAAACGTCAAACCAAACAATACTGTAGGCCTGCATACAACAGATACATAACATATGGACATTACATGACACAAACATATGCGTAGAGTGTGACCCCGAGACCTAGAATAAGACCTACGACAGCATTGAAAGTCAGTCATGGCATCATTGGAGGAGCTGTCTGTGTCACATCAAGCCCTGGAGCAGAAGGCAAGTCAGGAGGCCTAAGCAACAGATCTGACTGGCGCACACAGCTGGTGAGCACCAGCGGGAGGCCATGTTAAGGAGTCTTACAGTTCCAGTGAACACTGGGAACACTGGCCTGACCAGGAAGCAGATGAGCCACTTTAGGGAAACTCATAGAAACGAACAGCTTTTTTTTTCACCAATGAGGGAGACTTTGACTTGCATAAAAAGTTTCTCGTGAGATAGCGACAGCCACAATACCTGTAGAGCAGCCACATAGAACTCAAGTGGTTTACGAGTATCAGACTAGGGCTGAACTGTTTGGGGAAAATGTCTAATTGCAATTCGTCTAGCAGATGTTGCGATTGCGATTTGCGTTATAATCTTTTTAAGAAAAGCTTCAGTTCAATATTCACTGTGTAATAGGTTTAAAACTTGATGGAGCATTACCACATGAGATACCATCAAAAATATGAACTGCACTATATTATAATGCAAGGATGAGAACTTAAAGATAGGAATTGCTTCCAACATGTATTTATAAAAAATAATTAAATGGCATAGAACATAAAAATCTAACATACAACAATTATCGCAAATCCTTATCACGTTATGACCATTTAGCTTATAAATTCACAATCCACTGAAGGATTATTAAAAAAGTGATCAATAAATATAATACGAATAGTAACAAAATGTAGACAAAATATATGAAATTTTGCACATTCAACTAGAACATTTATTTGCTGATAACCAGGATTTAACTTTTGGAATAGTTTTTTTTCCCTGAAAGGCTGCAGAATATACGCAGAAAAACTAAAATCTTAAAATGTCCCCGTTCACATCAATGGAGTTCACATCAAGTGAAGAGAGTCTCCAGCCATAATCAAGCATTTTTTTTTGCATGTTGTACTCTTGCGTCATGTTTCACACCATTTTCTGAAAAAACAAAACCCTGAACCAAAAGATTAATTGTGTAGGGTTCAGTGTTGCGTCTGACTGCAAATTCATTCAACAATAACTAATAATGATAAACTTGCACGGCACTTTTCGAGCAAGATCACAAAGTGCTTCACACAGAAAGCAATACAATCAACAACAATAAAGTATACACAAACACACACACAGAAAGAGAGAGAGAGAGGGAGAGACCTACACTTACCAAACGCGAGATGCAGCAAGTTCTGTAATAATGGTTTGTTTACTAAACTGGGCTACAGCCTCACTACTTTCACTTCACTTTTATGGCCATAGACTCGTCATTAAGCTGTCTGTGGTGCTGATATAGGTCTGTGGGGATGCCTCGCGATGTGGACACTGTTTCACTAGAGGCCTTGCACAATACCTTCCTTTGTTGCACGTCTGTCGCCTCACACTCAAAATCCTCTCACACCACAAAGTGCTGCTTTTAAGGGGAATGCAAGCGGTGAGCGATTCAATGGCACATTCCATGACCTGCAGATAGCTGTCGCAGGAAAAGGAGAGACGCTGGACTGAGGGCTTACCACAAGCTCGTAATAGCTTATAATCGCCATTGCCATGCTCCGACAGATTACCCACCATTCTACTGAATGTATCTGCAGGATGCATGAATTCCATTGGACGTTGTTTCGGAGGAGAGGCCCAACGATTTGGACGCTCCCACGATAAACGAGTGGGCACAGACACACATCTCAAGCGCCTGCGGAGGGCCTTGCGATGTGGCCCAGCAGCGTTCTGCCGAAGCAGCAGGCAGTTGCAAGAGAATATGTGGCCGTTCCTCGAAGGAAGCGCTGATAACAGCCAGGGGACAAAGTGCTTTCCAGGAACCACAAGGAATTAAATACTGGACTTCTTGGAACCAGGTCCATACATCCAGTCACCTGTCAACTAGATCCAACTTGGCAAAGGGGGTCCTCCTCGTATAGGTCACCGTCAGCAGCTGAAGCCTAGCACTTTTCCTATGAATCCTTCCAAATCTATGAGTAAGACGAGTTCATCAAACACCAGGGACTGTGAAGAAGGTAACCACTGTCTGGAAAAGGGAAGGATGATTCTAATGCAAGGACTAGCGTCGGGCTCCCCATCATCCCACCTTGGAGTCAGTGGCCGGGGAAATCGCTGAGCTTGACTTAGTGAAGCAGAGGTGCAGTACCAGAGACATCTGAGGAAAGGGAGGACGTCGCGTCTCAAAGTGTTGTGAAGCAGAGTTTCAGTAGTCCCAGGGTGTACCAGAGACACCTAGAATAATTGTCTAGTGTCCCACGAGGTTTTGTCAGACCCAACATCACCTGGCCTGACCACCGACAACATGTCAGAGCAGGAGGAGCAAGTGAACACACTCCCATGTTTGAATCACTTGATGCCTGTCAGAGCAGGAAGACCTATTGGGGGCTGAGTTGGTAACGTTCTACTGGAGGCATCCATCTTGTTTCATTATCCTACTGGTTGTTGTTTGTGTAGAATTAGGTGAGTTTCTCTCTGGTTTAGCATGGCAATCGGCTGGTTTTAATGATTTATTGTGGTCACGTTAGTAAGTGCAAATAGGAAATAACATATTAGCGACAGCCGTCAGGAAAATGCAGCCTCTGTCGCACCTCACGGATGCCAATTACTGTAAGAATAACGATGACACAAAGCGATGCAGACTGCAACCCAACCAACATACAGACACTCCAAACATATCCTCATATAAAAGCCAGGAGAGGTCTGAAATAAATCAAAGTTGGGCTTTTTTCCCCATCCTCGTTAGTACCCTAGACAGCAACAATCTATATGAAGAGCTTCTGTCAAGAGTCCAGTGAAGCGCCTAATGAAGTTCTATGCTTGGCCCATATCCTTCTATGTGTTGACCTGTTTTGTTTTTTTTACCGCAGGCACCCTGTCGGCATTTCAGGGGAATGAAAGATGCTCGTGGAGAAAGGCGCATCGAGATCTATACCTGCTCATGTGGCCATGTTTCAGCGGCCTCCCTTTGAAGGAACAAGCAAGGGCCTGAGGACTTTCCTAGTGCTGCTCATCAATTGCCTTCTTCCCAATTATTTGCACTTTTATTTTCGTTCTTTTGAGTGTGAAAATAGTGTGTTTCTAACACCGGATTTAAGTATAATCCAGCAAAGGATTACAGTTTGTGGGGAATTTTGCTAGAAGATTATCTTGATGCAGTTAGGTCTACGACCACAAACAATTCCCTGACAAGCATCCCGGATAATTACACATTCTTCCATGCTGTCTCAAAAGCATCCAGCACAGCAAGGCAGGAGCGGTGTGCCAGGCTACCAAACCGTTCCCAAATTCCCAAACTTATCCAACACAAACCCTCCCAAGCGTGGCCATGGCCTTCACGCTGACTTTACGAACGTGCAGGGGCTGAAGCAACGGCGCGTCTTCCATGTGAACACAGCAGTGAAGATGAACAGAACGTGATGATAAGGCCATGGGGCATCTTTACCTGTGTAGCCACTGATCATGAGATCAATGAGGAGAGTGAAGATGCTGTCCGTGCTCTCTGGGGAAAGGAAGTCGGACGTATGGCGTTCACGTACAGACATTCACAGTATAACTGTATATGTCTTCACAGCAGGGATGAACATCTGAGGGAGAGGAGCCGCCATGAATAAACATAAAGTCCATATCTGTACATGGTGCGGGATGGCTCGCGATCAACTTTGGGGTATTACTCCGAACATTTTTGAACCAGCTCCGTTTACTGGAGGACTAAACAGAGCCATGCTGTCACTGAGTAAGGGTAGTGTGTGTGTGTGTGTGTGTGTGTGTGTGTGTGCTTGGTGCATGAATGCAAAATACAGGGTTGAATACGCAAGCAAGTAGTAAGGATAATTCTGTCAGCAGGAAATGTTACCGGAATGGGATGGGATGTCCTAGTAGAGATATGTTTGAACGGTGTGCTATCCTATTGCTTCTTATTGAAATCACCTCATATCTTCTATTGTCCTTCTATAGTGGGTGTGGAGAAGGCCAAACACAAAGCCACAATAAGCAAACATTGAAACATTGTCACGTGGGGGAACGAAAAGTTTTGGTGTTTTCCCAACCATTTAGCGAAAGTGAAAATAAACTTCATAATAAGGGGATGTCCCAGCGAGTATGTCAATGTGTTCACAGGGAAGCCGGGTTATAAACCATACACTGTCAGCTGAGACACACTTGGATTGTTTGAAGGCAGGAGTTGAAGCTTTGCTACCGTGTGGGTAAGTAGCTATTATGTTGCGTTTTGAAACAAACAGAATTGTCAAGTGAAAAGAACATTCATTACTTTTGAACCAGGTAAATACTCAAACTGAGGGAAGGGTATTTCTTTTCGTAGGAAGAACACTTACAAAGACATTTGCCAGAGTAGTGGTGTGGTCACACAGTACAAAGAAGTATTCCCTTAAACAGTTATGCTTTCAGGCATTCGGCATTCGGCATTCAATTCTGAGTCATCATGACTTTACTAGTTGATTTCTGATTATTATCCTAACCATGCTCTGAAGTACAGTGCAGTATTATTGAGCTACATCGGCATGTTTATATAGGAGACATGAATTAACATGCCATCAAAGTGTGATGTTAACTGAAGGGCAACGTAGTGAACATATGGCAGTATTACGGTTTTGCTCATGAACATCAGATCCAATACCAAGTGGCCCTGGAGAAAGCGAAACGTTCTGTAAGTGGCCTCCTGGGTAATTCCCCATGGTAACCCACTAATGATCCTCTGAGGGGAAAATTCCATGGAATGCCATTGTCCGGAGTCCACTGGGAGAGCACAACTCCAAGTCTCCTCTCCTGTCTGTAAATGAAACAAACCTACTTTGCGGTCCAATGAGCTGTCACATGAACAACATTGACTTATGTACTTATTCAGATATTCTGAAGCGTGACATCCCCCTCCGGTTTGGATCAATTGGAAAGGCATGGGACATGAAGCCTCTTCCCTAGGAGAGGAGGTGGAAGTAAAGGGGGACGAGGAGCACCAACTGCTGGACACTGCTGTGGAAGAGGAGGACTTCAACTGCCCCATATGCCAGGATGTGTTGAAAACGCCCATCAGGACCGAGCAGTGCCGACATGTGTGAGTGCATGGCAGCCCTGTGATGGCCATGTATCTCTTGTTTTTATTATTATAATTACATCATATATTGAAATTCAATGCCAGATTTAACGTTCGGTATCAAAGTTCAAGGGTCCAAGAGTCCGCTGTGATTGTAATGTCCTGCTGGGCTCCTCAGGTTCTGTAAGGACTGTTTCCGCATGGCTGTGAGAGCCCGGGGGCCCCACTGTCCCATGTGCAGGGGCCCCGTAGGGGAACGCCAAGAGCGAGCTGTGGATATTCAGCAGCAGATGAAGACGAGGAGCGGACGTTGCCAGTCTTGCGGCACCAAGGTACGAACTCCTTTAGTAAAAACCATGCTACCAGATTTTTGGTTTCCTATGTATATAAAAAGAATAATTGTGTAGAAATAACAATTGCATCGTTTTCACTTTGACAGATGAGTGTTTCTTAACAACAAACTGAGGAGGCACTGTTGTTCCATAACCGATAACAACACTGCAGGGGATTTCCAATAAACCTCCCCTCCCTTTTCCCCGACACGTCAATCCACTTGATTATGTGAAAGTGGATACCTAAGTACAACGCAGGCGTCCTCTCTCATTGGTTCTCCTCACGCATATGCTCTCTTGCGTCCATCCAGAGGCTGCTCAGCAAGATGCGGAGTCACTCCAGGCACTGCAGGAAGTACATAGAGGAGTTTGGCGGGCCGGGTAGTGACGCAGCAGAGCAGGCCCAATCCACCAGCCAGCAGGCTGCCAACATACCTGTGACCATACCTGTAACCATCACTGGGTAAGCATGCAGACATCGTCTCTATGATACACCATTAAACCAATGGCCACGGAGGCTAACCATTGGGGATGTAAAAAAAGATCTCCTTGCTTACAGTATCACAGTATATCGCAGTATATTTGAATTGTATAACCTCTGTATTGTGTTACGTATCAAATCGCCAGATTCTTGCCAATGCACAGCCCTATTTATTTTGGATGGCTGCCTAATTCATAATCCAAACCTAGACTTGAGGGGTGACACAAGACACCTTTATAGAAGAATTATAGAACAATAAACAGCAATAGAAACAAAAAGGCACTGCTTGCTCATAGGAGTAGGGGTCAGCCTGCTTCACCTGCATGTTTTGTGGAGGCTGCGGCACCCTCAGTCAGTCAGGGAAATAACAAGGCCAGTGCCTTCGACCTAATCAGTTCAGTGTCATTAGTTCACATGCCGAGGAGCCCAGCCTCTAAGTAAAACAGAGCAGTGTCCCGGGAATATCAATAACTAATCACCCCAAAGACACCGACACCCTACCAAAGGATGTATTATGCGGACAGTTTTCCGTGATCGGCTGCTCTTCATTTCGTCCTAGTTACAGTATGTCTATAGACTAACACGGGGCACAGTGATCAAACTCCAAGGCCTTGACGTGAGTAGCCAAGTTTGTTCCACACATTCAAGGCTGGCATAGGAGCTATTTCTACATCTCCTGTATATAGAGATATTGAACATAAAATATTCATAGACCTATGTGATTTGAAGAACAGCCACATGGGTTGAAAGGCTTCCAGTCACATGGGAAAGGTGTGCGTGGTGGCGTGTGCTGCTTCCCTGCTTTGGATCGACTCGAATCAACTTCTGGTGCAATATCCACTCTATATTTAGACTGCCGTTTTAATTCAGATTCATTCGACATTTTTGATTCGGTACAACTCTGTTTTGAAGTCGACGGAGGGGAGGAGTACAGAGTGATCAGAGAATCCATTAATTGATTGAAATGATTCCCTTCCCTCCAGCGGTCTATCATCATGCAGAGCGGAGTGTTCCCAGGGTCTTCTCGAGAAGGAGATTCTTCAAATAACCTTTTTTTTTTTTTTTTTTTTTTTTTTTTGTACACGGACGAGCTCTGACTAGCCAATGAGAAGTCCACTCAGTCCAAGCTCTGACTAGCCAATGAGAAGTCCACTCAGTCCAAGCTCTGACTAGCAAATTTAATCCAGCCCACTCGTTAAAGAACATGGGCCACAATGATTGTTCTGTTTCTGTTTTTTTTTTCTTTAGGTCGGTGTTAGTGCCTGTGTTTTTGGAACATGGGAGATACTCCTGTCCTTACTGCACCCTGCCAGGTTTCACCGACTGTGCACTTGTACGACACTGTCTGAGCCTTCACCAGGAAGAGAGATCCCCAAAGGTCAGACGAGACGCACATCCACACCAAACGTCCCTCTTCTAAAGTTGTCTGCAAGTTCAGAGAAAGACTCCTATTGGCCTTTCATGTGCATACATTGTCCTGCGCTGTTGTAGGTCTGTCCCATATGTGCGTGCACCTCATGGGGGGATGCTAACTACTGCAGCCGCAACCTCATTGGTCACCTAGCATCCAGACACAGGTTCAGCTATGATGCCTACATGGTAAGATGAGATATGCCAGTGAAAGCATTGCAACATGTTCATTAGCATTCGTTTTGTGTTGTTACCCATCAACTGTTTAGATTATCAGCATGGCACGTCCCATGCGGAGTTTGCGGACAAGCAAATGCGTCTGCTGTTTCATGTTGGCTCATACAGAGCACGTTTTACATTTTCATCTTTTTCATATTTAAACACGTAAACATTGCAGTACATGAAAACGTTATCTTGGAATTTTTTGACGTTGTCTCTTTTTGGTGTTTTCTTGTAGAATACAAGTGTGGATGAGGACACTCAGCTTTACCAGGCTATTCAGTGGTCAATGGATGAAGTTTGGGGGACAATGAGAGCCTGAGTCACTCTTAGAACTCCACTGCTACACAATAGCTTTCTCCTCCCACACACAGTACAGCTTGCCTTTACAATTCCATTATGTTTGTCCGTGCTCCTCTTTTATGGGTAATCACTGCCTTTGCTCTTTATAACCAGGCCTTTAATTCATCCTATCTCACATCGCGTTGCTCTCTTAGCTTGAGCATCATTATCTCCGAGTGAAGGCTATGAAGTGGTCATGGTCAGAGTGAACCGACACACCGAATTTATATTTTGTACATTACCACTGTGATTAGCTTCATTTATGTCTTGGAAAAGCCTTGTGATCACATACATTTTTCATGATAACTTATTTCTTATCAAACTCTATTCTCAATTTGTAGATTGATTTGAGAAATGTGATTGTGTGTTTTGAAAAATACATTAAACATTTGTGTTAATTTCTATTATATCTTGCCTTTCGTTTCTTTCATGCGCAAGGTGCTAGTTGTTAACTCAAAGCTTTCGGCCGTGTGTGTGTGTGTAGGGGTGGGGGGGTGGAGAGTGATGTCCCTCATCGTCACATATTAAGACGGGAGTCATGGTGTGGCTGCCCACTCTGGGGCCCCCTAATGGCCCCTGTGACTCTGTCTCTGGGGCCAACACAGCACTCTGACTGGGGCCTATCCGAACACTGGTGTCTGAGGTGTCGATATGACCTGAGGATAAACGGCGTCGCTCAGATCTTTATCGGCGTTGTCAATTATTGAATGGCAATCCCGTGCCCTTTGATCTGTCGCCGATACGATCTCTTACTAACGGTGCCGGGGTCATTTCCAGTGTTCTGTTTGGGCACTTCACACAAAATCATGGGGAAGACAGCGGAGTACTTTTTTATTCTTCATGTAGTGTACTTTCTGTGTGGGCAAATCCTGTGTCTGGTAAGATACTTTGATAGGGAAGTCACGGTGATACAAGTGTAATTTGACATTGTAATGAAATACTTATTTAAGTTAACCTATGTTTGTGTTCCTCTGGTTAGCCTGCACCACGAGTTATAGGTACGTGGGTTTATAATTCATATTTTTAAAAGCGGAAAGGCTTATTAACTCTTACATAAATACTAAAATGTGATTGCACACAGCCAATAGCTCTTATTATAGGTTGCTTATACAGCATACCAAATATCTCAAAGATACCAAACTCCCTTATTCTTATAACAGAGCACGATGTGGATGGCGGAAGGGACCATGACATTTTCGACATCAATGAAGGTTTGTCCAAATTGTCCTTGCCCACAGCTGTTCCTTTTGTCGTAACCCGCGATTGCAAATTGAATGCTGACACGCCATTTGCTTTGCCTCCGCAGAGGCAGGCCTTGACCTCCTGGAGGGAGACATCGTAATAGATGAGGTAATTTAAAGTGGCTCCCGCCACGCCACCCCGGCCCTCACAGCAGGAGAAGCTGGACAATCCCGCCTTTCTTATCTGCTTTTCTTTACCCTCTGTCATCTGTGGCTGCTTTCAGAAACAGGGCCGTAACTCCATCATAGGGGACGAGTACAGGTGGCCCCGGACAGTACCTTACTACATGGAGGATGACCTGGGTAAGACGAAGAAGCGACCTTTCTCGGGAGTGTTTGTGATTCCTTAGACGGGGAAAGAGACAGCAGTTGCCTACGTGCGATAAAGACCCCTTTACATTAGAACTGGCTAATTGTTTGATGTCATGAATTGATTGTGGTAAACACACGCAACCCCAAACAGGGAAGATCGACGACTGAACTCGTTGAATGTCGGTAAGTGCGGCTGAACGCGGCGCGGCACCGCGCCTATTTACACCCCGCGGCGGCCCCCAAAGGTCTGCGGTAAGAGCTATGCATTTTTCATAATCAGAATTGACTATTCTCCCACGTCCACAGAGATCAATGCAAAGGGAGTAATCCTCAAGGCCTTTGAACAGTACCGACTGAAGACCTGTATCGACTTCCAGCCCTGGGCCGGCGAGCAGAACTACATTTCCATTTTCAAAGGGGGCGGGTAAGCCGAGGCAATGAGGCGTGCTCTCCACGCTCCACTCTGATTAATGCCACTACACGGAATGTTTGTTTTTTATTGTTTGTTTTTTTTATGTGCGACCGAAGGAGCGCAACATGTAAAGGTTTCTAATCAGATCAGAGGAGAGCCTGGACAGGCGTGGTGCCACGCTCGCTGACGCCTTGTCGTTTTCAATCCCACAGTTGTTTCTCCTCGGTGGGGAACCGAAGGGTGGGCCAACAGCGGCTCTCCATAGGCACCAACTGCGACCGCATCGCCACCATCGAGCACGAGTTCCTCCACGCGCTGGGCTTCTGGCACGAGCAGTCCAGGGCCGACCGCGACGACTACGTCACCATCATGTGGGACCTCATCTCGGAAGGTCCGCGCACCCCCACTCCCCACACCGCAGGCCGCTGTGCCAAAACACCACCTCCCCCCAGAGTAGAGGAGCATGTCGCTGTAGCATTCACCGTCTAAGTGCCCGTCGGAAGGACGGACAGACTGGCAGGCAGACGGACAGGCAGGCACCTTCCCACACACATGCACATTGCTGCCCACACACATACATGAGCAAGGGTCTGTTGGAACCAAACCGTGGCTCGGTACTGCTGCCCCTGAGGCTGGGTGATGCTGCCGAGCACATTGCTCCAGGTCACCTCTACGATTGTTTGTAGCCTCGTCCTCCTCCTAGTCTTCCTTTCCATTGCTCCACTAACATTGGTCTAAGGTACCTGATGTAATTGTGTCATTCTTTGTTCATCTGCGTTTGTTCCTACACCATGTAATGTAGCGAGAAAAATGGCCGCCTGCTTCTCTTCCCCAGGCCTGTTCGGTCCATTTGTCATGAGGAAGGGAGATTGCCAGCACAAAGGGAAGATAAATATAACAACGCCTCAAGCGTTGAGGAGCGAAAAGGAAACAATTGCAGCCTTGGCTCAAAATATCGCCCTGCTGAAGACTATAGGCGCTTAATCCATGTCCATAATCTCATTAACAAAAAGAGAAGCCAGGGCCACTGCCAAAGACTCAACAATATGCAGCGTTTGAGATCTGCCGCGCTTATCATTAAAATATCAACATGAAGTCGATCATTACGTTCTATCTGAAACGCTTAAAGGGTATAGAGTTGAGATTCATAACGAATTAGATTTTCGGTAGGTATTATGCACAAACACAAATCTAAATCAAGGAACAGACTCTCACCACAATCCCCATCTGTTGAACCTAGCATGAGACTAGCCATCCCAGTGTCCTTGACTGAAGGGATTAAATGCTTTAGATGAAATTCGAGATAAAATCGCTGTCGGAATCATCGATACGATTACCATTGCGGGACCAGAGATACTCGGATCCCACAGGGCCTCTTCAATATTCAATGACTGCGTGTGTGTGTGTGTGTGTGTGTGTGTGTGTGTGTCCCTCTCCTGGGCAGGCAAGGAGCACAACTTCAACACGTACAACGACACCACTTCCAGCTCCCTGGGCGTGCCCTACGACTACGGCTCCATGATGCACTACAGCAAGAACGCCTTCCGCAACGGCACCGAGCCCACCATCATCACCCGCATCCCGGCCTTCAGCGACGTCATCGGCCAGCGCATGGAGTTCAGCGACAGCGACCTGCTCAAGCTCCACCGCCTCTACCACTGCAGTGAGACACAGGGCCAGGGCCCGTCAGCCATTCCATCGTGTTGGGGTTCAATCAAAGGACTCATTTCACGATTGGCTGGTTGGGCAGGGATAATTATAATGATGATATAATCATTGTATAATAAATAACCTGCTCGGGAGATTTAAAGCCTGTCCAAGTTTTCTTATCAGAGCCGTTCACCTTCTCTGTGTGTGTGTGTGTGTGTGTGGGTGTGTGTGTGCGCGCGTGTGTCTCTGTGTGTGTGTGTGTGTGTGTGTGTGTGTGTGTGCGTGTGCGTGTGTCTCTTTTTGGACTTTGTTAGCAAGCTCTGCCACCTTCCTGGACTCATGCGACTTTGAGAGGGAGAACATCTGTGGAATGATCCAGGGGCCCGGGGACCAGAGAGACTGGATCAGGGTGACTCAAGCTGACGGGGGCCCCGCCACAGACTACTCCAACATGGGCAAGTGCTCTGGTGAGAACCCCCTTTAAAAAACACTTTCTGCTCCCTATCCTAGCATTGGGCATAAAAACTAAAAGACACTTCTCTGCTCCTACAAATAATTCACCTTGGGGACTACCAGCAAAGACAGACATGCTTACACACAGTCACAAACACACAGCTCCTTTATCTGTGCCACAATCAGTGCCTTTCTCAACAAACAGATCTGCGTGCTGATCTGTATCAACTCCTTATGACACAGTCCAAAGTATTCCCCAGCGGTGCATTAACGACTTTACGCAATGCAAAGCCAATTAAATGAAAAGCCTTCGACTGGGAAGGGTTGCCATGGAGACACTCCGAGACGGCTATGAATGTTCCCCACAGGTGCGGGCTACTTCATGCACTTTGACACGGCCTCAGCCGCTGCGGGGGACACGGCGCTGCTGGAGAGCAGGCTCGTCTACCCGAAGAGAGGGTACCAGTGCCTGCAGTTCTTCCTCTACAACAGCGGGGGCGCTGGCGACACGCTCACGGTCTGGGTGCGAGAGTACGACGCAGCCAACCCCGACGGTGTCCTCCGTCTGATAAAGAGCGTCGACGGTAATGGAATCGAGGCGTTTGAAAGCACTAGAAGTCTATGACAACTATCCCTGCCATTTTGTATTCACCACAACAACATGACCATTTTTTTGTTATGCAGGGCCGCCTCAGGAGCTGTGGCAGCTGCACCATGTCACCCTCGACGTCGGCAAGAAGTTCCGCGTGGTCTTCCAGGGCACCAAGGGGGACGGCGGCGGAGAAAGCCCTGCGATGGGGGGCCTCTCCCTGGACGACGTCAACCTGTCGGAGACCCGCTGCCCGGAGCACGTGTGGCGGGTGAGCAACTTCAGCCACGTGATGGACACCACCACGCCGGACACGGCCGTCTACAGCCCGCCGTTCCTCTCCAGGGAGGGCTACTCCTTCCAGATGGCCTTGTACCCCAGCGGCAAGGCGGGCTCCCCCGGGGAGCTGTCGGCGTACGCCCACCTGGTGGCCCGTCCGGGGGACGCGGGCGACCTGAAGTGGCCCTGTCCCTGGAGGCAGATGACCATGATGCTGATGGACCAGAACGCCCACATCCAGAAGCGCATGTCCAACCAGCGTAGCGTCACCACCGATCCCGACATGAAGATCGAAGGTCAGTGTTCAAACAGACGGATGAGCACAGCCTACTCTGAGCGGGGTTTCGCTCGGACTAGACACGTTCTTTGAACGAAAGGCTAATTCCCATAAGAACAAAGTGGTTCTCTTTAATGGAATTGCTGTTTCATAATCTTTAAAACCCATAGAAATCCAAAATCGTTTAGAGAGGATGTTGCACATGATCATACTTTTACAATTTTGTTTTTACCTCCACAGGGTCGGCCATGTTTTTCTGGGATGACCCCCGCAAGGTGGGCACTGAGGTCACCCACACCGACGGGACCAAGTATTACCGCGGTCCAGGGGCCGGGACCCCCGTTTACCTGACCCACGGCCGAGCCAGGAGCAGGGACTTCATCAAGGGGGGCGACGCCATCTTCCTGCTCACTATGGAGGGTAAACACAATTCAGTCAAGAGGCCAGGCTTCTAAACACAGGTCTGTCAGACCGGAAGTGAATACTAGTGTTATGGCTGAGGAACCAACATGAACATGAAGTCCATGCCATTGAAAATGCATGAGCTCCACATGCTTGGCAACCACAGCCCTGTGATTACTCTTGTATAATCTGACCTCTGTTCCTTTCTCCTTACCTTCCAGATGTGTCTCACCTGGTCCCGTCCCAGCCTCTCCCCCCTAGCACCCTGCCCCCCGTCACCACTGGGGCCCCTGTCAGCACCGGGGCCCCTGTCACCACTCTACCTCCTGTCACCACGATGTCGCCCTCTAACCCCTGCACCCCAGTAGAGTGCCAGAACGCCGGCGTGTGCGTGCTGGCTGAGGGGAAGGCTGCTTGTCGGTGAGTACCGATTGCCCGCAACCTGAGCACTGCCGAACAGTGCGCGGGGGGGGGGGGGGGCTCGCCGTGTTCAAACGTCCCCCCAGGGGGTCGTCTAAACTCCCGCTTTGAGTAGCCAGCCCTATTCGGCCACATGCCTGGCGCTGACTTTCCCCCCTCCCCTCCAGCTGTGTAGCCAGTCATTACAACATACAACCCAGCATTTTCCCCCCTGTAATGGGAATGTGGTCTTTTTCGTATATCTGTGAAGACGTGAGGGGCATACAAACGGCCTCAGACAGTGTGCTGTTCCTCCCCCCTCTGAATCCCCTCTCCCTGCCCTCTCTCTGAACCCGTAGGTGTGCGGTGGGTGATGACTGGTGGTACTGGGGCGACCGCTGCCAACACCGAGGCTCCAGTAAGGACGAGATGACGGTGGCGCTGGCGGCCTCGCTGTCCGTGCTGGGCGCCATGCTGGTGGTGACGGTGGTCAGCGTGGTGTGCGTGAGGAGGAAGTACCGCAAACTCAGCAGCGACGTGGGGATGACCATGTCCAACGTTGTCACATCAGACAGTCTGTAAGGGGACAGAGGAGCTGGGATCTATCGTTATGGGAGAGGCAGACGTCACCTCTTTGAAGCGATGGTGTGTTTGTTATGGGAGTAGTGTAGTCTCAGAAAGGTGGAAGTCAAAGGACCTGAATAAAAGTTATTCCAATGTACTGTTGCCGATCTATATTATATGCATCTACTCAAAGATATAATGCATGTATTGCTATATTTACTTTTGTAGCAGGCTTATTATATTTGTTTTGTTGAAATTTTTGGCAAAACAAATACGTTTATCTCGATAACATGAAAAGTCTGTCTTATTAAGTATTATTATAATAAACACTTTTCAAAAGCTTCCCACACGTTGTTATCTCCCAGACTGCCATGCAATCTCAAAGTGCCTTGTATGTCATTATGTCATAAAACACGGAGACCATGTGTACTAGCAGAATCTGAGGCATTAGCGATAATTATAATAACATAATGTGATTAGAGGTAAAATTTGGCGTTAAAGTTCAAACAAATAAAACAGCTAATAAATGTTATAATATATATAAAAAATTTAAATGTTAACAGATTTCGGGGGTCAAAGCCGCGTTAGCCATTGCCTTCTGCTGTCTATGCTGGTGACTCTACTACAAGGGTGCTGTGTGCTGGAACATGAGGATGTAAGCACATAGTAGTTCTTACATGGTTCTAAAGCAAACATGACCCAATACTACCCCCCTCTGGACCTACATGGTACGCACAAATGAAAAAAAAAGAACACCATTGCCATTTAAATTCCTTACCTGAATTGGAACAAATTGTAAAATAAAGTTGTATCTTACGATCTGTATATTCATTTCTAAATATATATATATCTATAACAAATTCATGTTTTTCTTTCTGAAATAATAACTGAAGCAGAACCATGTCTTGTATTCACAAATGTAAGATTTATTATACCAAAGACAGGAGGGTGGTGTTGGTTTCTTTCCATGTGGATATATTTGTTTGCATTACAGAACTGGACACAAACATGCCGGTGACAACGGTTAGGTGGGAGGTGTGACTGAAAACTGTGTGTGTGTGTGTGTGTGTGTGTGTGTGTGGCATAGTAGACAGGAATGAACATAGGACAGAACAAAGGGGAAGAAACACAGTTGTGTGTGTTTGCAGTAACGTGTGTGTGTGTGTGTGCTGTGTGTGTGACTGACAGACAGAGTAAGTGGGTCAGTGTGTTGGTCTCCTGTCCTTGTCAGTATAAAGTGTCCGAGAGGAAGGGCGTCGAAGGGAGACCTTCACACCAGTCAGAGGAGCCCCGGGTGAGCCCCCACACCCTCCCTACCGCAACAGTCGTTCACCGACATACAGGCACCGTTCCTTATTCAGCATCAGTATACAACGGCTCTCTTATTTACAATCATTTGAAAAAAGAATCATCATTTCTCTCAGAGAAGATTAGTAAAAGTGACTAAGTCACCATGAAGAGTATGCAACTCCTAGGAGTTAGTCTTTCAAATTTCTACAAAAAATTTCTATGCCTTTTTTTTTTTGTTTGTTTTTTTGTTTTTTTGGAGGCCAAGAGCCATGCTTTACTGAGGAAGTACAGTATTTTTAAGTGCCCTATCTACAACAGTTAAGCGTGGTATTACTGGTGTGTACCGTTTGACACAGTTCATCGATGATAAAAAGATTACATGTCTCTGTTTTTAAAAAAAGGTTCTCTTGCCTTAGCAACATCGCTCCCTTCTCGTGAAAAGATATGGTAAGTTCTTTAAGATAAAAACTAAAAGAATGGAATCATACTACCAACACTGCCGGGTGTGGTGTGGCACGCCGACTCTATCGCAGAGCGACTAATAGGGGGTTGGGTTAGATAGGCGCTAGTTGGTGGTCAAACGTAGAAACAGGCGCTCCACAGTCTGTGATTCTGGACCGCAGGCCCGGGGATGTGTCAAAGGCTCGCTCGAGAAGGGTTCATTAAAGGGCTCATTTGCATGTCTCGTCTAATAGGCCGCCTGGAGGGGAATGGGGGCGGAGCAGGATACAGTGCATGGTACTCCAGTGGTTTTGGTCGTACGGAGGGTCAGGAGTGCTGGAGGGGGCGGGGGCACAGCCGATAGGACAGCTGCAGGCCTGGGGTGGGGGGGCTGGAGGCTCAGAGGGGCGTGTCGTAGTAGTCGATGGGTGGCTCGGCGCCGGGGGGCTTCTGCTGCTTCTGCTGGTGCTGCTTCATGATCTCCTTCACCTCCTCCTCCAGCTCCGGCGGGATAATGAACTGGTCGTCCGGGTCGGGCTGGGCCGGCGCCGTGAAATAGCCGCCCGCCTTCCTGCAGGGCGCGTCGGCCGCCACCTCGATCAGGTTGTGGCTGTGCTCCTGCAGCGCCACCGAGCCGTTGGCCCGTCGCTTCCCGCCCGCCCGGCCCCCGTCCCCGCCCGCCGGCCAGCCCTCCGGGGCGTCGCCGTCGGCCAGGCTCTCCTCGGACCCCCCGTCCTCGGCGGGCTCCGGGGTGCAGGGTGGCGGCGGCGGCGGGGGGAGGGGCAGGGCGTGCTCCGGGCCGGGGCTCGAGGAGGTGGCGGCGGCGGCGGCCTCCGCCCTCAGGGCCGAGTGGACGTCGGCCTCCACCTCCACGCGGCTCCCATTGGAGAAGACGCCGGCGATGGGCTCCTCGTCCTCGCTGTCCAGCCCGTTGTCGGAGAGCGCGCTGGAGAAGGTGGCGCTGGACAGCTGCCGCTGGAAGGAGCCGGCTAGGCAGGCCGGGTGGAGGGCGCAGCAGCCCCGCGCCGAGGCCTCCCCGCCCGGGTACGCGTACTGGCAGGGCTGGGCGCCGGCGTGGGCCTGGTGGTGCAGCAGCGCCAGAGGGCCGTGGGCCTGCTGGTGCAGCGGCAGCGTGGGGCCCTGGTGCTGGTGGTGGCCCGCGTGGGCCTGCTCGTGCAGCAGCACCAGGGAGCTGTGCGGCGGCGGCTCGTCCGACGAGGCCGTGGAGCCCACCTCGCTGCTCATCTCGCTGGTGCTGATCTCGCTGCTCAGCTCGCTGCAGGAGGAGGGCGGCACGGGGAGCTGGCCGTCCCCCGCCGCCCTCTCCTTGGCCGGGTAGGGCCCCAGGCCGGGGCTGGGGGGCGGGTGGGGGGCCTCGGAGCAGCAGCAGGAGCAGCAGTCCTCGCTGACGCTGAGCTGGACCACCACGGCGCTCAGGCTGTCCGTGCAGCCGTAGCCCTGCGCCAGCGTGCACAGCTTCTTGGCGGCGGCCAGGCCGTCGGGCACGTTGCGCACGGCCTCCACCGCCTCCGAGGGCGACACGGCGTCCCACAGGCCCCGGCTGCCCAGGATGAAGAACTCGTCCTGGGGGGAGAGGGTGACGGTGTGGACGTAGGGCCGCGGCACCACGGCCGGGTAGAGGAAGGAGTAGCCCATGATGCGGGTGGAGTCGGTCACGCCGTTCACCTTGTTGTCCTGGAGGGGGCGGCAGAGAGCTGTTAGTGCCTTTGAGCGACACACACACACTGACCAAGGAGCTAAGGAAAGGTGCATCCCGTTTCCAAAATGAACTGGGTAGGTAGCATTTCATTCGCTAACATTTCATATTACCACTACGAGCTAAGTGTGATTTTAGCATCCCACTAGCTACGTTCCAGAGTTACGTTTTACGACTTATCTCACTAAACATAACCGTGAAACTCAATTAAACCCATTTTCCAAAAAACGAATCAACAGCTATTACAATTCCACTTGAAATGAACAACCACTGGAGGTTTAACCCCTTCGTACGTAGCCTCACAGCCTCCACGGTGTGTGTGTGTGGGGGGGGGGGGGGGGGGTGGGCCGCGTACCAGGGTGACGAGGGGGTTGTGAGGGCGGAATCCGCCGTA